>JBBPBX010005043.1:18747-67953 GCA_038048925.1 Garcialebias charrua
ATTAAATCTTAGGCTCTTCATAAATTTTTTATCTGTGCTGTAGAATTCAAAAATAATTATAAAAAAACAACAACAATAAGGTTCAATCTTGTCATCTGGAACAGTTTCTTTAAACAAGCAAGTTTTGTCCCATCCAGAGACACAATTTAATCTTTTTTGTTGTTACTGTATCTACCTGGATGAATGAGCTTACAACCTTTTTTATGAAAACATCAAAACATTTTTCTTTAACTTTATTCACTCTTTCCTGTTTTTCCAGAAAACACAGTGATGAATGTGTACATACGGTGTTTAGTCTTGTTTCATAAAAAGAAAGCTGAAATATATGGTAAATGGTAAATGGAGCTTATTTATATAGCGCTTTCCAGTCCCCTATGAGGGGCCCCAAAGCGCTTTACAATACCAACCATCCACCCATTCATACACACATTCATACACTGGTAGCGGCAGAAGGCATATATAACATATATATAACAAAAGGCATATCTCAATCACAACGTTGTCATTTTTTACATATCAAAATAAATCAAAATCAATTACATAAAAAAAATCACAATAGCTCTGTTGATGACATTTCCAGTAGATGAGAACAAAAAAAAAAACTTCATTTAATATCAAATAATTTATCCATAAGTAAACAAGTCAAAGATAATGCATGATCATTTGGAGATGTACTTTTGGACACAAACTGAACAAAACAATAGCTTTGAGCACTTTTCTGTCAACTTTTAAAATTTTTTTACATCTAAAGCAGAAAACTTAAGGGAGCTGTGAGGTTTCATTCTTAAACGTCTCAAACATTTGCATACATGTTGATACTCAGAAAGTCTTTACACTATAGTGACATGTCGGTGTTTCATGAAGCCTGATTCACCTGCAGTGTTGTCGATGCCAGGTGCCTAGAAATAAAATAAAAAATAGATTTCATGACATTTGCGTATTTATTTTGCCTACTTTTTGCAAAAGAGTAAAGACTCATTCCTCACGTATCATGTATAAAGTAGAAATAATTTTGCATTAATCTAAGTCAAGTTTTTAAGTAAATTATCATTTGAGTTATATTTTATAATGGAGCATGGGATAAGTAAAAAAAGACTAAATCTTGAATGAAGAATTACCTTTTCAATGAAACATGATATTGGGCAAATTTATCAGTACAATGCAAAACAAAGTGAACTTTTGGAGAAATACTTACTGGTAAATACATATATTCACAAAAGTTCAAGACAAAAACAACTGGACTTTATTTGTAACAGAAGACGTTTCACTTCTCATCTGAGAAGCTTTTTCAATTCAAAGAACACAAACCCATGTACATCCTTCTCTTCAACATCTGCCTGAAACCTATCAATTCATAAAAATAAAAAAAAAGCTAAGTCTGGTCCTCTGGTTATTAAAAAAAATAAAAATGTAGAAACGTGTCGTCTTTTATCCAAAAGACTTCTTCAGTCTGAGGTGCTGTGTTCAGCTCAGTCTTATAAATAGCACCTTCTCACAGTGGATCAACCAGTTTGCTGCTGACAGCCAAAACCAGCTGCTCACATGATCAAGGAGGACCATCAGCCTAAAGATGGATTGTTAGCACCCTGATGGTTGTTTGCTATTTACAAGGGGCTGAATGATACTAGCAATAACAGCATTGTAGGAGGGGGGCAGTTGAACCGGAGGCCTGCACCTCTGTTTAGTGATGGATGGTTTCTTTTCTTTCCTCTCTATCAAGGATGTGAACATCTTCATCCCTGAAAGAGTGACCTCTGACCTGGAGATGAGTGTAGACCACAGAGTCCTGCCCTGATGAAGTTGATCTTCTGTGCTGGTCCATCCTTTTGGCCAGTGGCTGTTTAGTTTCTCCAATATAAGACTGATCACAGCCCTCCTGACACTGAACAACATACACAATATTACTCTGTGCCGGGGGACTGGATGTTTGGGATGAACCAGTCTTTGCGTAATGTATTTTGGGGTTTAAAAGCCACTGGGATGTTGTGTTTAGAAAATAAACGTCTGGACCTAGGGGGTATAGAGTGTACATCGGGATTATGAATGGAACGTGTTGTTATTGTTTGTCTTTCTGTGAGTGAGGGTGAGGATGAGGGTGGGTCTGAATGAGTGTGTCTGTGTATGAATGTTTAAGTGTCAGGCTGGGACTTGGACTGCCCCCTCTCTGAGGCTACTTAGTGTTGCGCTCCTGCCACGTGGCCCCCTGGTGGGTGTTCCTTTGCCTGCGGGCGTGCTTGGGGCCCTCACTATCTGGGGTTGGGCGCTTGGGCGTTTGTCGGCTCGGCCTGGTGGCTGCCTGGTGGGGCTCGTGTCCTCTGGTCCTGTCGGGTCTGGGCCTGAGGGGTGGGCGTCCCCGGTGCCCGGGCCTCGGTGACCGGCCCTGGGGCTACGTCGGTGCAGCGGGCTCCGGCGGGGGCCTGTGAATTTGTCGCGGTTGACCCCGGGGGGTCATTGTATGTGGTCGCTGGTGGGGTTCGTCCGGTTCTTCCCCTTGGTCGGATCTGGGGAGTGGGCGAGTGGCTCGTCCTGTTCGGGTGGCCCTGGGGACTCTGGGCTCGGGGTCCTTCCTGGGGTCTTGGGCTTTGATCGCCCTTCGTCTGCCTCGGGCTTTGGGGGGACGGATCTCTGATGCTTCACAGTCGCTACTAAATGTTCTATTGGAGGAACCTTATTCACTTATGCATGCTCACAACCACACACAAATGGATGCAGGGATGTATATGTAGATATATGCAGATATGTAGATGGGTATATGAATGAATATAAATGTATATGTATGTATACTGTATATATATTTGTAGGTATGGGTATGTGTATTTATAGAAATCTACTGCAAGGTCATGAATATTATTAGTCTTTATGCATGTATGTTTCGTTGCTGTGTTCTGTCATGTGCTTTGCAGGATTGCGGACGGAGGTTGGGTGTGTTTGCCTTGTGCTCTTTTTGTGGATAATTGTTGTTTTGTTGTCTTACTTTCTCTTTTCTTTCTTCTATATAAAAAATACATATTGGAGTGAGAGGATGGCTATAAGGTGAGAAGGGAGGCCATCTATAAATGGAAAATAAATAAATAAATAAAAAATAAATAAATAAACGTCTCAGTTTCTCTGATACTCCTGCAACATATGGAATGACCACTGGTCTGGGTCTGGGTTCCTTCTTTTCACCTGATGGCTGGCTGGAGTCCTGTTTGGGTTTCTTCTCTGCTTTCAGGAAGGCCCAGAGAGTATCAGAGAAACTGAAACGTTTATTTTCTAAACATAACGTCCCAGTGGCTTTTAAACCCCAATACATTATGGCAAAGACTGGTTCATCCCAAAGATCCAGTCCCCCGGCACAAACAGAGTAATATTATGTATGTTGTTCAGTGTCAGGAGGGCCGTGATCAGTCTTATATCGGGGAAATTAAACAGCCACTGGCCAAAAGGATGGCCCAGCACAGAAGATCAACATCATCAGGTCAGGACTCTGCGGTCTACACTCATCTCCAGGCCAGAGGTCACTTGTTTAGGGATGAAGATGTTCGCATCCTTGATAGAGAGGAACGATGGTTTGAGAGAGAAGTAAAGGAGGCCATCTTTGTGAAAATTAACTGTCCATAATTACACAAAGATGTTTAATGTCATCCCAATATATAAATATGGAAATAGACATCATTTCACAAATTACAGACCTGTATCATTACTTCCACAGTTCTCCAAAATTTTGGAAAAGATATTCGTTACTAGATTGGATAGATGTGTTAATAAATACAAACTACTCTCAGAGAATCAGTATGGATTTAGGTCACAGAGATCTACAGTGATGGCAGTTATTCAATTAATAGAAGAAGTGACCAATGCACTAGACAAAAAGAAACCAGCTGTTGGGGTATTTATCGACCTAAAAAAGCATTTGATACAATTGATCATGAAATACTAATTAAGAAACTAGAGCGCTATGGTTTGAGAGGAGTAGTTTTGCACTGGTTTAAAATTTATCTTAGTAACAGGCAACAATTTGTGCAAATAGGTGATTTCCAGTCCTCGTGCTTGGACATTGTTTGTGGTGTTCCACAGGGTTCAGTATTGGGGCCAAAGTTGTTTAGTTTATACATAAATGACATATGTAAGGTCTCTAAATTGTTTACTTTTGTTTTATTTGCAGATGACACAAAAAAAATTTGTACAGGTGAAAATTTACGGCAGCTTTTGATAGAAATTAATTTAGAGTTATGTAAATTGAAAAAGTGGTTTGATATTAATAAATTATCTCTAAATTTAGATAAAACCAAGTTTATGTTATTCGAGAATTGTAACGGGCATAGTGAGTCAAAAATAAAAATTGATAATGTGATATTGGAGAAAGTGACGGAAATTCGTTTTTTGGGAGTATTGATTCATAATAAGATCTGTTGGAAACCTCATATTAAATATGTTCAATCTAAAATAGCAAGAAATGTAGCTGTTCTCTCTAATGCTAGAAATTTTTAAAATTATTCTGCTCTTTATATTATTTACTGTGTAAAGGATATATAGGAGTGGGTCAATATTAAACTGACACACTTTATATATCTTAATTACTTATTCAGATTGAATAGTAATTTCACGGATTCTTTTCTTTTTCAGTTTACCCAATATTTCTGTGATCTTTATGATGGATAAATAAATAAAGCCATTAAGTGACAGAGACGTTGATTTTAGTTTGGTATGCCTGGAGACACTACCATTTATTTAAAATAAATCAACTAAAATTAACACCATTACACTTGATTGATAGATTTTCACTTTCTTGCAATTTAACATATCAGCACATTTAAATTGCAACACAACAGACATAAATACAGGATGTCATTATACTTAGTCTGTGGCTCTTTAGCTTAAAATAGTTGCCAGCTTAGAATGGAGATAGAGATTTAAGAGGAATAGGGAGAGGTTAAGAGAGGAAGTTATTTATCTTGAGTTTAACCAGATGACACTTTCCATCCGACTTCTGCTAAATCCAGGTACGTTTGTAAACGTTGGCTCATTACCTTTAAGCCGATTAGTCTGATAAAGAGATGGCACCAGCCTTTCAGGCGTACAGAATCGTTGCAGGTCCAGCACATTCGAACCGGTTCTCGTTTACGTTTCAACGTCTCCTGGGATCCGCGTCGATCATCAGAAAATGGTGTCAGCTCCTGGTTGACTTCAAGATAACTTATTCCAGAAAGGAATAATCAAAGTTCTGAGCTTACGCTCAGTTCGAAGTGGACAGATAACGAGCATGTTATTAGTCTGTAACTGAATGACGTGTCCTTAGCGTGTGACTGACGTTCATTCAGCTCTTTGGGACGACCTCATGTCTTGAAGTCCCCAGCAAAACTGAACGTTCACCGAAGCAAACGTTTTTTCTAAAAGTGTTGAGACCGGAAAACAGTCTTCTGATTGGTCAGAAGGGAAGAGAGGAGAAACAGAGACACGTCAAAGGGTTCACTTTAACGTTATCAGAATTCAAGGTGAGAGTCAGAGCAGAGTGAAAATGTTTAGGAAAAAACAGAGAGTACTGGAGTCATTCTCATGAAAACAACGGATTAACTGTCTTCTTCATTTTTAAACAAAACGGCCGGGTCTCTTTGACCCGAGCCTTCAACTTTCACACAGCAGTGGACACCATGTTAGTGCAGAAGTGACACAGTTTCACTTTACAGAATAACACAGTTTAATAGCATATGTGATCATAAGACATATTGTAAATTACAACATTGCTCATGAATAAACACGGGTGATGCTCTGATTATATTTGTATTAGGACAAAATCAAAGATAGAAATAGTCTCTTTTGGTGACTATGTTCTCTGATTACAACTAATAAAATAAATTGTGTTAAAAGTCTGGTTACTGAAAGGTCAGCAAAGGTCATCACTGGAACAGTTCAAAACACATCAGTTTTGACCCTGGGTAGGTCCACTACAACTGTTCACTTATTTTGCCAGATCTAAGTTACTGTGTGGAAGTTTGGGGCAACACTTACAAAACCTCGCTTCAACCATTATGCACATTACAGAAAAGAGCCATTCGATTAGTTCATAAGGTATATTTTTATTGTCATACTAACAATTTATTTATAGATTCTAATTTTATTAAATTCCAAGATTTGATAGAGTTTCAAACTGCACAATTTATGTATAAAGTTAGAAACAAACTACCAGAAAATAACAAAATTTATTTACTGACAAAGTCGGGAGATATGACTATAGAGAAAACCTGAATTTCAGAACTTTGAAGGTGAGAACAACAATGAAAAGAATGTGCATTTCGGTCATTGGAGTGAGGATTTGGAATAAACTCACCAAAGAGTTGAAGCAAAGTCCAAGCATGAGGTATTTTAAGAAAAGACTAAAAATGTTATTATTCAAAAGTATAAGGATGATCAAGGGTGAGAAATTGGATGGTAATGATAGAACTGAGGATGATTTGGACAATTGGGTGCTGATCTGTGTATGTGTGTAAATATATGTGGATGTGTAAATAAGGAAATGTTATCTATGTATTTATGCAGGTAGATGTGTATGTATATCTACGTGAGTATGTAAATGTAGATACTTTCATCTAGTCCAGAAAATACTGTTAGTTATTTATTATTATTATTATTAAAATTAATATTACTTCTTTTTTTTCTGGAAGGGATACTGGCAACAGGAAGACTATTTATCTTATGAATTATTGAAAGGATAAGGGGTATGATAATATAAGTTATACTTCATCATACTCCTTTTCAGACTCACAGTCACCAATAGAGGAAAGGAAAAGAAAAAAATTATATTAGCATATAAAAATTGGGTATGTTTATTTGATATTTAAGATTGTATATATACTTGGAAACATGAAAGTGTTCATTATGTTTTGTGGTGAAATGTCTGTCTGAAATAAAAATGTATCATCATCAAAGATGGAGGCCTCTGTGTTCAACTGCCCCCCTCTTACAATGCTGTTTTTGCTAGTATCACTCAGCCCCTTGTGAATAGCAAACAACCATCAGGGTGCTAACGATCCATCTTTAGGCTGATGGTCCTCCTTGATCATGTGAGCAGCTGGTTTTGGCTGTCAGCAGCAAACTGGTTGATCCACTATGAGAAGGTGCTATTTATAAGACTGAGCTGAATACAGCACCTCAGCATACCTGTCAAGTCTCCCGTTTTGGCCGGGAAACTACCGTATTTTACCCCTCTTTCCCGTTGTCATCCCGAATTATTATTTTCCCGGAAATTTTCCGTATTATAATATTCTTTAAAAAAAACATTCCAGTGCCTCTGAATTATGTCACTAGCCTCGCGAGAACTGCTACCTGCAGTAGCCTCGGTGGCAGTTCTCGCGATGTTTGTGCTGGCAACGGCCGGGAACAAACCCGGAAAAACACAGAGATGAATGAATGTAACGAGAGAAAAGGCGTCCCTGCCAAAAAAGTTAAGACTTCGTGTAAATATCTTGAAAAATGGGACAGCGAATTTACTTTTCCTAAAAGAAGAGTAGGGTGGGGGGCACAATTACGCGTTTTGTAAGATTTGTAACTGCGACTTTAGTGTCTCATGGGGGAAGGAACGGTGTCCGTCAGACTGCCGAAATCAGACTCCATGAAGCGGACTGACGAGAGCAACGCACCCCTGAAGCCACGGAGCTCGAATATCCAACTTCCAACGTAAAACTAACTTTACCGCAGTGTCCGACTGCATGAAAAATCCGTCAAGCACAAATGTATGCCTATCAGATTGTGATCACATTGTATTGTATTGTAGAATTTTATTCATTTCATATTAAAAACAATGACAATTTTTTTAAAAGAAAAATTAAACAAAACATAAAATGAAAGGAAGCAGAAGAATAAAACATTTCTTATCATATCTGCTCCTTCTCAAACAATCAATTCAAACTATCAATTCAAACATTTTTTTTTCTTTTTTCTTTCGGCTTCTCCCTTCGTTAGGGGTCATCACAGCGAACTAGTCGCATGAAGACTTGGCAATTGTTTTTACGCCGGATGCCCTTCCTGACACAACCACAGACCACCGGGCTACCACAGCTCTCTGTGTGGAGCAGAGAGCTGATATTTAGGGTTCCCGGGGGAGCAGATGGTGTGGGTTAAGGGCCTTGCTCAAGGGCCCAGAGTGGGGCAGATGAGGGTGGAGACAGGTGTGACCGCTTCACCTGTCCCACCCACATCTTTTTGCTGTTGTCGGTACCGGGGCTTGAACCGGCGATCTTCCGATCACAAGCTCACCTTCTTAACCTCTGCGCCACCACTCCTATCAATTCAAACATAAATATACTTATTTGTAATACAAAATAATACAGTCTCATCAGAGATATACAGTCACATCAAAATATCTAATATAATTTGTTATATTAGAATCAACTTAAATGTAACTCTTCAATAAAATAGTTTTAATCATTTTCTTAAATATTAGTATGGACTTCACATTTTTACATTGTCCTCTAGTCCATTCCAAAGATCAATTCCTCTTATTGTAGTAGACCTACCCTTTAAACTGGTTCTAAACTTAGGTTTAACAAACATTTCCATTCCCTTTAAATTATAGCAACTAATCCTTTTCACAAAATAGGTTTGAATGTTAGATAGACACACAAACATAACTGGTTTGTAAGTGGCTGATAGGTAGTTATTTTAGATTTCTTGTAAACCTGTCTTAAAATGTAAGGGGTCCTGGACTTTGTTTGGGTAGTGGGATGGCTCGGAGTACCCGGCAGAAAATTTCCCTTATTTTTAAATCCAAAACTTGACAGGTATGCACCTCAGACTGAAGAAGTCTTTCGGAGGAAAGACGAAACGTTTCTACATTTTTTTTGTTTGTTTGTTTTGTTTTTTGAATGTCCAGAGGACCAGACTAAGATTTTTTAGATTTTTCTACCTGGATGCATCAGGCTATCATTTCATTATGTGGGGCTTTATTCTTGATGTACTCCAGAAGTTTGTTATTTCATCCTGCATAGTGGGTTGGACACTCACTAGTCTTCTGCCTCACTCCTTTCTCTTAATGTTCAATTTCAGGGTGCTGGACTTGAGGTGAAACTCTACATGCATGGAGCTTCTGAGTCTTGATGTCAGCAATGTCTATCTTCTCTTTCAGCCAGACTGACACTACCTGCTGGGTTTCTGATGACTGACACTGCATACATGTTGATGGCTCAGACATTGTTCTTGCCATTCAGCTGGCTTTTCAGAACCTGCCCCTTTGTTTGTAAAGGCCCCAGTATAGCTCTGCGTTGGGCCGAACACCGCTCGACACCGTGCGAACGCCGCGGCACAAGCCTTTGAACGCGCCAAGCTCAAATTTTACGACCGCTTACGAGCGCGTCGTCTCACAATAAACTGCCCGGCGCCGGACTGTTTTGTATGTGACACAAACGAAATTAAATTCCCCTTCTTCATCCCTGATCTGGACTTTTCTTTTGTTTTTTTGCCAAAAGTCAAGTGATCGCTTCCTCCTCCGCTGACTCTGATGAGGAAATGAATGAATTTGTCACGAGCAAACTAAACTCATGTCCAACGTGGCTGCGCAAGGCTCTAAATATTTCCTGGTTTTCTGGTGTGCTGGACCAGCGCTCCCTGTTTTTATTTTATTTTTTAGAACTTTTTATTAACATATAAACATAGAAAACCGCTGCGTAGCCCGTGCCTTTTTCCCCCAACCGACCTGTCAATCAATTCAGTAGGCGTGTCAGCAAATGACCAATCAGCGACCTCAATTTGTCCCGTAGGTAAACGCTCCGCCCTGCTTCTGCTCAAATGACGTCAAGAATTTGGAGCGAAAATGCTGGAGCTTCATGCTAAGCTATACTGTGAACTGCCTGCGCGCAACACGCGCGAGTCAAGCAGCGTTCGACCCAACGCAGAGCTATACTGCGGGCTTTATGCTGACATTCTTGCTGTTTCATCCCAAATACCTTTTGCCTTGGGATTCCTGAGCTTACGACTTTCCTTTTGGATAACTCCTATAATTAGGATTGGCTTGTCATGTTATCTTAAGCTTAGACTACTAGAGGACAAATTGACCTAATTTCCTTAAATGATTTGCTAAAATTTTATAGCTTTAATTTGATACTATTTCCATCTTGTCTGTGTTACCTCACAGACAACAACGTTCCTTCCTCAAAGAAACTGGTCCAGGGGTACCCATTGGAGTGTCATGAAAAGCGGTCAATAAATAAATGAAAGCTGAAGTGACTAGAAATAGACCAACAATGGTGACATCCATGGAAGGGCTGTTTGGGATCAAGAAGTCTTGACAGTTTTGATGTATTGTTCTCCGAGCTCCAGCTGAGTCCTGACGGAAGTGACCGGAGTGAGCCAAACAGAGCCGAGCCCAGGCAGCTGCAGCTGAAGCAGACTGACAGACAAACTGTTTGATTTCCCTCTGTGTTGAAACCACTAACAGCTGAAGGATGACTGCGCTCAGCAACTGGGAGTTAAGGCCAGCTGAGAGTTAATGCCAGCTGATTTGTATTGGATCGTTTGATTTATGATCTGCAATGTTTTTATGTTTTTCGTGTTGTACTTCATTGTCTGTGTTGCCTGTTGCGTGTTTGTTTGTCCAGCACTTTGGTGTGGGCTTGTTCCTGTTTAAAGTGCTTTATAAATAAAATGGTATGGTATGGTATGGTAAGGCTGGCGCAGAGCTCCGCACTTGAGCGAGCGCGGCGCCCCGCTGTGTGAGCGCCGTGAGGTCGCCGCTGCACAAGCCCTTTGAACGTTCACGCGAGCGCGCCAAGCTCCAATTTTACGAGCGCCTACGCGAAGCGCGGTGTCTGACCAATCAGCTGCACGCGGAGGGGGACTGAACTGACCCCCTCCGCGTGCAGCTGTTCACAGAGAACGTGAGAAGAAAGCAGAGCTCTGTTGGAGCCACACGCTGGTTCACGCTGTGCTCTGCTGTGAACCTCCCACGCGCAGCGCGCGCGCGTGGCGCGGGGCTCGGTCCAGCGCGGAGCTCTGCACCGGGTTTATGTGTCAAATATACTCTTTTTATCTTTAACTTCGTGTTCTGGCTTGCAGGTACTGCAGTCCTCGCTGTGGGACTCTGGCTGTGATTTGACTCCAGGACCAAAGGGCTGTTTGAAGGAGAGGACTCTCCTTCAGTCTTCTTCACCGATCTTCATCCTCCCCGATCAGTCTCATCATTTTTCGCCGGGGTTGGCCTCTCGTGCTATGGGCTGCGGAGGACCAGACGAGCAAGGTGATGTGCTGAGGAGTGGAGTGAAGTGCGGAGGAGCTGCGCTGTTTGGTGCTTATCAGAGTCAGAGTCAGAGTCAGAGAGAATTTATTGTCATTTGCACCGCATGTAGTACATGTGTTGAAAACGAGATTATGTACACAGGGTCCCAGTTACATCCAACAACAAATGCAAGAGAAAAACAATAATAACATCTAGGATTAACTAAGAGAGACATCAGCTAGTAATACACTAAGCCCTAATGTAGTAGAAAAACATCATTATAAACAGCAGCACGAACATGAGCAGATGGTCACAGATGAACGCAGATACTGTAGTCACAGATGAACGCAGCAACGAGGAGTCCGGATGGAGTTTTCATAGGATTTCATCAGACCTGAATAATATTTTTTTCCCGGATCACGCTGTTGTTCCCTGCTGATCTGAAACAGGCTAGGACCATGCCTTTAATTTCAGGAGGATGTTCTGGCAGCTCACTCTGCTATTTGCTGCAAATTATCTGTTTCTACCTGTTGATTCTGGACCCAACTTTTGTTTCCCATGGCCGTATCCATTCATCTTCACTGGGGGCTCAAAATTCAGTTGGGCCACCTCGTCGGATTTGTTTGCCAATCTAATTTGTGATGCTTTATGGTCTGACACTTTTCTGCATTATTCATATTATTGTCTTTTTTTTTTAAATCTCAGACTATCTGGAATCACTGAATCTTGTTAACATATCTGGGTCTGCCCATCACTGCAACTTTCACTGTTTTTGGGTTCTGAATGATCGCGTTTTCATTAATGTTTCTTATGGTTCAATTATGGGGGCTAATTGTCACACTATTAACTCCTGTAATTACACATCATCAGTGACAAAAAACTCGAGAAAATGTCTGATAATAATGTTGTTATGGCTCTCAGGGATTCAACCCAACCATGGACCCCCACTAACTATAGTACACCAAATGACTTTAAAAATATGTCAGGTCTTCATTTCCTGTATGTAAATGCTCGTAGCCTTCTAAATAAACTTGATGCCATGAAAATTCTGGTCAGTTCTTCTGAGACAGATGTGATCTTCATCTCTGAAACTTGGCTCAACAAATCTGTTCTGAATTATGATCAATGGTAATCAATGCATTTAAAGGGGACCAAATATTGGTTTTATAAATTTTTATGGTATGTCTGTGGGCTATCCAGACCATGTTCATTCAATTTAATGCACAAATAATTCTTAGATAATAAAATATCCCCTTTCAAGTTGTGCCTTTTCTGACTTCCGTTCTGAACGGGCTGTTTATGATAATGAGCTCTGAAGGTCACGCCCTTCAAAAATCTGTTTACATTAACTCCGTCCTCCAAAGGGGACCCTGAGTCAGACCCAGAGTCAGACGCCATTTTGGGCAGGGCAAATGAGGCGTTGACGCATCGCGTAGGCTACTGAGAAACATCCATAAGTTCACCCTCCATGTTAAAAACTCTTCGTCTGACTATTCAAAAACAAGCAATAAGGCTGCAGAGTAACACACTGGCTGCTAACTGCTATACACGCTCTCTCTAGCGGGGACCGCTTTTTTTCACGGACCACATCCGGCGCTGAACGGATATGGTCCGTGAGTAGTCGTCCGGTTGATTTAAGAGCCCGTAAATAAGTTTTTTCGTTTTTACTGATAGATAGTTAGTTATTAGCGGTACTGCATTTTAACAACAATGAAACATCGAACTCTGAGATGAACTCAGGAAAAACAACCATGACGTATTTTATACTGAAGTGGGTTGAGTCGCACCAGGGGTTGCTAGGTGAGGGGCTGGACTCAGGTTGGGGTGGGTTGTCCTACGGCTTGTGACATCACAAGCTGTAGGATTGAAAACGAGACATTTATATCACTGAAAAATAAATATACTTAGAGTAAATATACCACTGGGTGCATTTTTTGGCCCTAGGACTGTTTTTTTTAAGAAGTACATAACCAAAGTTGAGTAAAAAAAACATTAAAAAGTGAATTTTGCATCTTTGGTCCCCTTTAATATCTATCGCTGTGACCGTCAAAAAAGAGGGGGAGGGGGTGGAGTTGCTATTTACATCAGAGATCCTTTGGTTTCCAGTCTTGTGACTGCAAAAACAATCCCAAACCAGTTTGAGGCCTTAAGGCCCCAGTATAGCTCTGCGTTTGGCCGAACGCCACTCGACGCTGTTCGAATGCAGAGGCACAAGCTTTTGAACACGGGCGCAAACGCGCCAAGCTCAAATTTGACGACCGCAAACAAAAATGCCGGGTACTCCGAGCCATCCCACTACCCAACCAAAGTCCAGGACCCCTTACATTTTAAGACAGGTTTACAAGAAATCTAAAATAACTACCTATCAGCCACTTACAAACCAGTTATGTTTGTGTGTCTATCTAACATTCAAACCTATTTTGTGAAAAGGATTAGTTGCTATAATTTAAAGGGAATGGAAATGTTTGTTAAACCTAAGTTTAGAACCAGTTTAAAGGGTAGGTCTACTACAATAAGAGGAATTGATCTTTGGAATGGACTAGAGGACAATGTAAAAATGTGAAGTCCATACTAATATTTAAGAAAATGATTAAAACTATTTTATTGAAGAGTTACATTTAAGTTGATTCTAATATAACAAATTATATTAGATATTTTGATGTGACTGTATATCTCTGATGAGACTGTATTATTTTGTATTACAAATAANTTCCACATTTTTCTGGCTTTCTCCCTCCTTCAGTTTCTGCAATTTGCTTCAACCTCCTGTAGGTGGCGCTGTTTGACTGCTCTTCTTCCTGCCACCTGCTGCTCTGAATTTTCTTTTAAATTGAACTGTTGTCTGTGTGCCCTAATTTCTGTCCAGTGTCCGCAATTAAGAACAATTCTTCTAGAAGGTCAATCTGTTTTAGCTGTTCATCATAATTATTAATTAACTGTTGATAGTCTGCGACCGTTTTACAATGAGCTATCTCCGTTCCAATTTCATAGAGTTTGTTTGTCTTGTTTAAATCTGGTTAGAACTAAATTAGCTAAATTTCCTGTTGATCCGTCTGCTTTCTCATCAATTTTTGATGCAGGTTCGCTCCACTTGTTACCCCTCTCTGTTTTTATCGTTGGTAAAAGTCAGATATTTGCTCGGATCCTAAGCAATAGTTCACAAATGTTTCCTTGTTCCTGCATTTGTTTACCTTGCATGTGCGCCATGATCGCCTTCACGCAACCTCATTCACCCAAAATGTTTATTCCCCATCCGTTCTCACATGCACTTGAGATCCCTTGCAAAAACACAGCAAAAAGTCTGAAACAATTCTGAGGTGAAAACCTCTGTGTTCAGGCTTATTTCTATGTTGATCAACAGCTCTCTCTGGCGGACAAATTATGGTAGCACCATTCACCACTGGAAGAAAAAAGAAAACTTCCCTTCACACTCACTTCACTCTCTCTGAGTCGACACAAACCATTAATGACAACCAAAAACACGGAAAATGGATATATATATAAACAAAGACACACCCCTCTTGACATTAATTGACACGAATAGACAAAAGAAACGAGAAAAAGGCATGCAAAACGGCCGAAACTCAAAATCCAATCAGCACCGCCCCAATCAATGGACAAGCGGGCCCCACCCAGTCTCCAGTGCGATTCCACCACGGCGAGTAGCAAGGTCGCCGCAGGGCACAGCTGGCAGACGGTCCTAACACGTGACCGCGATGTATTCCCGCGATACACCGCCGCACGGAGGTCCACTTCCCTCAGTGGCTTCCGGTCTGACCCGCGACAGACCAGGCAACGGGTCGCTCGGCAACCAAAAACAGGCGGCACGGGGTGATCACGCACGCAGTGACGTCCCAGGAAGTCAGGAGCTCCCCTAACGTGGTACGTGCAACAGAACATCCCCGCGAGTCCAGCCACTCTGATTGAAACGAGCGCACCCGGAAACGCCCGATGAACACGTAGCGACGCGCGCACGCCTCCCCCCTCTGGCCTCGGGTGGACGGTAACCCCCAAGCCCGTGACCAGCGGCAGCGAAACACATGACACAGACGACGTTTGACGTTTGATCCCCCAAAAAACAAGTACACAAGCCCAATTCCTGCAACCTCCCTTGGATTGCTCTTCTCCTTTTTCCACTACAGACCTATTCGGTCACCGCCCCCAGTGCGATTCCACTGCGCTAATCCGCAAGTTCAGCGCAAGGCACACTGGGAGCTGTAGTTTTCACCTCACTCGTGAACTTCCGGCGACCCCCCCACGACGCCAGGCATCGGTTACGTACGACCTTCAAAACAAGCGGCAGCCGTTTCAACTCCTCACGAGCAGACGCGAATCAAGTTGAACGACCTCTTCCAGCTACTCAAAGGATCGAACCCTCCGGAAACGCTTCCCTAAACAAGACAGTGAAACAAGTCTTCGTGACCCCCACTAGTCACGCGGACGAACGGATCCGCCCCACGTGAAAGAAGCGGCCACAACCTGCTCCTCACGGCTTGAATAGAAAACGTTTATTCCCCAAAAGTAAGTAATTAAAGCCTCAATGTTCGAGCACCTCGTGATTAAATGAAACCCGAACCACACACACACAACGACACACACGAAGGAAAAACCACGAGCACGCGCCCCCCCCTTCACGAGCACGCGCCTCGGCCCAAACCGAGCTGCCGGGACCGTCTCGCACACACACACACAAGCGTCTGTTCAAACTGAAACCTGTGTCGTCAGAACAAGCCAAATACGTATATTTAACTTTAACTCTAAGAACCATAATACATCACGAGACTGAACTTCTCTGTTTGCAGTTGAATTTGGGACTGTGGCCAAATAGTCGTTTCTGTTTAATACACGGTCGACTCACCTTATGTAGTCATGTCACAGAGCTCCACTGCAATACATTTGAAGAAAGTCCACGTCGCACCCTCCAAATCAGAGAAAGAGACAAGGCCAGATGTCGGGGGTCACCATGTTGAAGGGATTTCTCATTAGGTGTTCGAATGACCAGTCTCTCTTAGAAGAATGATGAAGATTTATTGACAGAAACACAGGTTTACAGGTTAACAGAGTTACAGCATGAATAAGCAATTCTTTGTGCACAGAGAATTGTGAGCATTTTGACAGACCTTTCTTCTGCGAGGTTCTTCAAAGAATGCTGAAGATATCTGAGATGTTTTGGAGTATGAAGCTGCAGTTTGAGCTTCTCTGGTCTCTGATTGGCTCAGAGCATTGATAAGGCGTCCTGGAGCCTCTCGTGTTTGTCATTTCTATGACCTTGTAGATTTATAGCTCTGGTGAGAAGTCTCTCAAAACTGTGTTCTTTGTTCTGCTTATCTGCTCAGTAAGAGAGTTTTAGAAATGTACCATTAGATGTGTCCTGTGTGCGATATTAATGTAAATTAATGTCCAGATCCTAGTCTGTGTGTGTGGTTCATAAGTACTACTTATTTAGTAAGTATGATTCATGTGTTTGTGTATATGTGTGCTCTGATCTCCTCAGAAGGCCAAGAGAAGCACAAAGGGCATCTGCCCGCTTAGCATGTTATCTGCATCTGAACATCCTGTTTGTTAGATCTAAAAGTATGTCTTATAATGTTGTCTAATTGCATGTCTTATAATGTTGTCTAATTGCATGTCTTATAATGTTGTCTAATTGCATAAACATATGTAAAACAGTTGTGAATACCTTGATTATAAAGCACTTGTGTATTAATCATATACAGTAGTGTATTCGATTCAAATGAGATTAACATATAGAACTTCTAAACGTGTGTATTTCCCTTCAGCATGTTAGGTATTTTGTGGTGTTATTTCAGTTTCCAATTTCATATGTTGGTGCGTGGCTTGTATAAAACTTCTCGTTCTCACAGCTTCCATTCATTCAGAATTGAAAAAGACTTCTGGACAGAAGTCGAAACGTTTACTGCAACAAATAAAGTCCAGTTGATCCTGTATTGAACGCCTTTTTTGATTTTATCATGTCCTGGACGACTGAGAATCTTCACCAGCATATATAATATTAGTTTATTCTAAAATCAAAAGCTTGAGCAGGTATTTGGCACAAACACTGAGCCCCTATACTGTATTAATGAGGAATGATGTCATTTTATTACAGTATTATTAGCACATTTTATTTTTAACTGATGTTCTTTTCTGAACGTGATTTTAATGCTTTTTCAAGATCTTTGCATATTCTTATTTAGCATTCAAAAGACTTGCATGTCTGAAGTGTAATGTTTCAATGAGTAACATTATTTTATTAAACGTCATGTCAGCAGGGAGTTCTCAAACATGTACAAAAACCGGTCTTTTTATTAGTCGATCATTGTCATTCTAGAAAGATTTGTTTCATCTCTTTGATTTGAAGCTGCTTTTCCTCATTTCATCTACAGTACATTTACATGCAGGTCACGACTAAAGAGAAATGGGACAACTGAAATTGGTGTGTCAACATGAATACGCTGAATGTCCAGCTGAAGTCCAGCAGTGAGAACAACTCAACCATTTTCACTCTGACCGTTTGACCCTGATTTAAAGGCACAACTCCTCCAAACAACCAACATCACTTCAAACTTTTTCTTCTCCACTCATCTTCAATTCTATCCGGTCATATGTTGGCTGAACAGTAAGAAATGGATCCATACTTCATAAAAAACAAATCAAAGTGGCAACAATGTCAAAAAAAGGAGGAACAAACAAGATCTCAACTGATATATTTTAGTGTGCATTTCATGTACACTAATAAAAATAAGAGTTGTCACACTGTCCATTGTGTTTTGAACTACAGGTACTTCATCTAAAATCTGCTAACTCAGAGATTTATCCTAAAGCAGCCGTACTCTTCACTTACATAGGATGCACTTTTGAACCCAACAAAAGCCAATAGTTTCTGGAAAATAAAAGAGGTTTCTGTTGATCTTATCAGAGACAAAGAATGCCGACTGATCGAAAAACCCAGTTTGTTAATCCACACCAGACCTTTTGACTCTTCAAGTCAACAATAAAATGACGTGGTTGTTGATATTGTCACAGAGTTACATTTTTAACAGCTCCAAGGCGGTCCCAGACATGTTTTACACCCAATAGTAAATTTCCTCCAAACCTACTTTAAAGAGTAACTCAATGACACTCATGCTCTCAGGACCAAGCAAAGACCAAGAGCCCCTCCAAAAGGCAGGAGTTGAGACTCACTGCCCTCACATCTCATGAACTCAGTGATTAATTTATGTTTTATTCAGTTAAAACAATAATTCTTCTGGTCTTCCATATTCATGCCTACTCTGAAAGGGCTGTAATAATCATGTTTTCCATCAGTGGCCAACAACTTCCAAACTTGTCATTTTTAATTCACCACAAAGTTTAAGTTTCCTTTATTTATCCAAAGTTCTGCTACTCAAAGTTTTCACAAATGTCCTGTTTTTCTTATAACCAAGTCAGACAAGTGTTTAGCATAATTTTGCTATAGTTTATGTGTAATGCAATAAAATATATATGTTTATTCTGTCTAAAAACGGCCTCTGTTTTACACAATGTGGCGGGTTGCCAGTTGGGCTCGTTTTGGGCTTGTTTTCATAGAACTTGATGCTTATTTCTACAAACCGGATTCCAAAAAAGTTGGGACACTAAACAAATTGTGAATACAAACTGAATGCAATGATGTGGAGATGGCAAATGTCAATATTTTATTCGTAAAAGAACATAGATGACAGATCAAAAGTTGACATAGATGACAGATCAAAAGTTTAATCTGAGTAAATGTAACATTTCAAAATAAAAATATGTTGATTCAAAATGTCCCAGTGTCAACAAATCCCCAAAAAGTTGGGACAAGTAGCAATACAGTAAGTGGCTGGAAAAAGGAAATTGAGCATATAACGAACAGCTGGAAGACCAATTAACACTAATTAGGTCAATTGACAACATGATTGGGTATAAAAAGAGCTTCTCAGAGTGTCAGTGTCTCTCAGAAGCCAAGATGGTAAGAGGATCACCAATTCCACCATTGTTGTGCAGAAAGATAGTGCAGCAATACCAGAATGGTGTTACCCAGCGTAAAATAGCAAAGACTTTTAAGTTATCATCATCAACCGTGCATAACATCATCAAAAGATTCAGAGAATCTGGAACAATCGCTGTGCGTAAGGGTCAAGGCCGTAAAACTCTACTGGATGCTCGTGATCTCCGGGCCCTTAAACGTCACTGCACCTCAAACAGGAATGCCACTGTCAAGGAAATAACAGAATGGGCTCAGGAATACTTCCAGAAAGCATTGTCAGTGAACACAATCCACGTGCCATCCGCCGTTGCCAGCTGAAACTCTACAGTGCAAAGAGGAAGCCATTTCTAAGCAAGCTCCACAAGCTCAGACGTTTGCACTGGGCCAGGGGTCATTTAAAATGGAGTGTGGCAAAATGGAAGACTGTTCTGTGGTCAGATGAGTCATGATTTGAAGTTCTTTATGGAACACTGGGACGCCATGTCATCCAGACCAGAGAGGACAAGGATAGCCCAAGTTAGGAGTCATCAGGACTCTGTATCACAGAGCAGACAGCGTCCCCACTAACTCAGCAGCCAGACAGAAGGAGAAATCACACACAAAACAGGCTCTAGAGAAATGTGGATATCCTAACTGGGCCTTCCTGAAAGCAGAGAAGAAACCCAAACAGGACTCCAGCCAGCCATCAGGTGAAAAGAAGGAACCCAGACCCAGACCAGTGGCCATTCCATATGTTGCAGGGGTTTCAGAGACATTGAGACGTTTATTTTCTAAACACAACGTCCCAGTGGCTTTTAAACCTCAAAATACATTACGGCAAAAACTGGTTCATCCCAAAGATCCAGTCCCCCGGCAAAAACAGAGTAATATTGTGTACCGTATTTTCCGGTGTATAGGTCGCACCTTTTTATGGTTTTTTCAAGGCCTGCGACCTATACACCAGTGCGACCTATTTATGGATTTTTTTTTCATATTTTTAGACCAATTTTTGGCTGAGTTATGGCCCTTTTTCCCTGTTGCATAAAATGGTGCAGTACCAGTTTCGGCCACCAGGGGGCAGTGCAAGTGCAGTACCAGTTTCGGCCGCTATGATCGCTAAAGAGGCCTGTACCAGTATTCTGCTTTATTTACAGATTTATTTGGGTGTAGCTGTAACTGTCAAAGTGCATTTCAATCAGCTGCACCTCCAGATGCTGCATATTTCAGCTCACAGTCAGCTCCACCTCCAGATAATAATAATAATAATAATGAATTCCATTTATAATGCACTTTTCATTAATAAAAATCTCAAAGTGCTACAAAGTGTAACAAAGCAAAGATCAAAATGAAACAAGTGATAAAATCAAATAAAATCAATAATAATATCGACTAAGATCAAAGATAAAATCATGTGGATGCAGATTAGGCTTGCTTAAAAAATAAATAAAATAAAACAAGTGATAAAATCTAGTAAAATATAATAAAATTGCTGCAGCTATCCTGCACTGGTTTCCACAGCAGCTGCAACTCTGAGCAGATCACCTTCAGCTGCAACTGATTTGTCATTTATTAACAAAAATTAAAGTGAGACACAGTCTTACAAAAAAGGCAGCCAACAAACATTTTTTTAGGAGTCTGTAGTTTAATTTTAATGATGTTGGTGGTATTTACATTTTGAAATAAGCTGATTTGTAATAATTTATTAACAAATATCAAAGTGAGACACAGTTTTACAAAAAAGGCAGCCAACAAACATTTTTTTAGGAGTCTGTAGTTTAATTTTAATGATGTTGGTGGTATTTACATTTTGAAATAAGCTGATTTGTAATAATTTATTGACAAAAATTAAAGTGAGACACAGTCTTACAAAAATGGCAGCTAACAAATGTAGGTGCGACCTAGGTGCGACCTATACACCGGTGCGACCTATACACCGGTGCGACCTATTTACGGATTTTTCCAGTTTATTGATAAATATTAGACACTGCGACCTATACACAGGTGCGACCTATACACCAGAAAATACGGTATGCTGTTCAGTGTCAGGAGGGCTGTGATCAGTCTTATATCGGGGAAACTAAACAGCCACTGGCCAAAAGGATGGCCCAGCACAGAAGATCAACATCATCAGGTCAGGACTCTGCAGTCTACACTCATCTCCAGGCCAGCGGTCACTCTTTCAGGGATGAAGATGTTCACATCCTTGATAGAGAGGAACGATGGTTTGAGAGAGGAGTAAAGGAGGCCATCTTTGTGAAAAGAAACCGCCCATCATTAAACAGGGGTGGAGGCCTCCGAGTTCAACTGTCCCCCTCCTACAATGCTGTGATTGCTGGTATCACTCAGCCCTCTGTGAATAGCAAACAACCATCAGGGTGCTAACGATCCATTGTTAGGCTGATGGTCCTCCTTGATCATGTGAGCAGCTGGTTTCAGGCTGTCATCAGCCAACTGGTTGTGTAACACTGTGAGAGGGTGCTATTTATAAGACTGAGCTGAACCCAGCACCTCAGACTGAGGAAGTCTTTCGGACGAAAGACGAAACGTTTCTACAATTTTTTGCTTTGTTTTTTGTTTTTTTTGTTTTTTGAATGTCCAGAGGACCAGACTTAGCTTTTTTAGATTTTTCTACCTGGATTATTGAGCATGCATCAGGATAGCCCAAGTTGTTATCAACGCTCCGTTTAGAAGCCTGCATCACTGATGGTATGGGGTTTCATGAGCGCTTGTGGCATGGGCAGCTTGCATGTCTGGAAAGACACCATTAATGCAGAGAATGTTCACGTTCTAGAACAGGGGTCTGCAACCTGTGGCTCTAGAGCCACATGCGGCTCTTTGGTTCCTCTGCAGCGGCTTTTTCAAGCTTTGACCATAACTGACATAAAACTGAATTTTATTGGTTGTTATACAAACAACAAAAAAGGACAACTGGTAGTTTTAGAAGTTTTCCAGTCATTTCTTTTGCAAATATGTGAATACTGGAATAAGTACAAGGAGTAAAACATATCCACTTTAACTTTATGCTTTATTTCTATAACCAATTAATTTTTCCACAATAAAAAAAAAAAACCTAGGTCTGCATTGTTCATAGTTTTTATTAATAAAAAACATCTCTTTAAAAGAATCTGGTCTTTTCATTTGTCTAAAATTGTAAAAATATAAATTATTATTTTATCTTTATGATGCCACCCCTAGTGGCCACAAAAAAACCCTCTAAAAAACCTTAAGTGGCCCATGGACCACCAGTTGATAACCACAGTTGTGCCAGGTTGTTGCGGCTCTGAACACTTAATTTAGTGAACAAAGGCGTAAAATGGCTCATTTGACTGTAAAGGTTGCAGACCCCTGTTCTAGAACAACATATGCTCCCATCTAGACGTCATCTCTTTCAGGGAAGACCCTGCATTTTTCAACAAGATAATGCCAGACCACATTCTGCAGCAATCACAACATCATGGCTACGTAGGAGAAGGATCCAGGTACTGAAATGTCCAGCCTGCAGTCCAGATCTTTCACCTATAGAGAACATTTGGTGCATCATAAAGAGGAAGGTGCGACAAAGAAGGCCCAAGACGATTGAACAGTTAGAGGCCTGTATTAGACATGAATGGGAGAGCATTCCTATTTCTAAACTTGAGAAACTGGTCTCCTCTGTCCCCAGACGTCTGTTGAGTGTTGTAAGAAGAAGGGGGGATGCCACACAGTGGTAAAAATGGACTTGTCCCAACTTTTTTGGGATTTGTTGATGCCATGAAATTTTGAAAACATATTTTTCCCTTAAAATGATACATTCTCTCAGTTTAAACTTTTGATCTGTGATTTGCGTTCTATTCTGAATAAAATATTAGATGTTGGCACCTCCACATCATTGCATTCAGTTTTTATTCACAATTTGTTTAGTGTCCCAAATTTTTTGAAATCCGGTTTGTATCATGAGATCTGGCAACACTGCTAGACAGATGAGTCATGACACAAGTACCTTCGGGAGATCTTCTGCTTCCAAGATCACCTACCGGATCCGGCCACGTAACTGGTATCTACCACAGGAGCTGAACCAGATCTATGACTTTGTAGTACAAACAACTTTTATCATTTGCTGGTGATCAAGGTACTTCAAGATAGACACAGCAGTCCAATTCAACGAGTCTTTAATAAGTTTCCCAATTTTAGAATTTCTGCCATGATTTATTTATTTGGCAGATTGTATTTGTTTGATTTCAGTTGTCTGCCCCTCAAACTGTAATAGGTCAAATTCCAAAGTTTTGCCTCAGTGCAACTTATTTCTTATCTATGTGATAGTATGTTTTGGTTTACTTCAAGTTTGCACATTAGGATAATTTCCAAACATCATTCACCATCCATATTCACCATATTATTATATTCCTTTATCTCAATAAAAACAAACACTGCTCTCCTTCTGGAGTCACCACCTTATAGTGGTGGAGGAGTTTGTGTGCCTGAATGATCCTAGGTGATGTGATGTCAGGGGCAGTTGTAATTGTCTCCGGTAGGGTCTCCCAAGGCAGTTTGGCCATAGATGACAGGCCAGCCAAAGAGCGACTGAAGACTCTTATGGACAGAAAACAGATAGGAGCTCAGTGTCCCCAGTAACATGGGTTACCGAGGACCCACCCTGGAGCCAGTAACGTCTATGATAATAATAATAGTATTTTATTGAGACTGATAATCATATAAATCATACATTTATACTTTTCCTTCTTTTGAAGGTGGTGCTCCAAGGTTAGATAATTTTCTGAATTATTAACAATTCATAACTTGTCCATTTTATAACATATACCACTACAACTATAATGAACCAGCTCCCCCACTTGTAGTTGTCCCTTCAGTTTGAAAACCGCTGTACCAACGTATGAACAGTGACACCCTGCTTTTAATAAAAATCAAGAAATCAGCCAACATTATCCAGCTCTGAGTGAAGTGATATGATGCCGTGTGCTCGCCCCATTTTGTTGTGTTTTCCAAATATAATCCGTTAGACATTAGATCGCAGCATGAGGCATCTCTAACAGTGATTTTTCTCTGGAGTGTAATTTCACAAAGGACAATGGGTTATTTCACACCTCACTTAGTCATACACTTTTTAAAACTCACTACAGGTAAAACCAGAGGGATCAAGGTGTCCATGTAAAGGAACAGATACAGAGCCTGACACAGAAAAACTGGGTCATCCCAGATTGATGCCACTGTGATTTAAATGAGTTTCCAGTGGGGGACATGTGATATTCTGAGTGACTTGAAGTCCCTTTTGGGGATGTCAAGGTTATATTTCACTCAGCCTCTCACACGCACAGAGATGTTCAGCTTCAGAACAAATCAGAGTCTGATAGTTCTGAACCTTTCAGTGCATTTAGCAGAACCAACTAAGACTTTTAAAAGAAGACTTTCCATCTCCATTTTTCATTGTGTCACATCAGGATGTTTCTTCTTCAGCAACTCCAGTGATTAAATCTGGACACAATTCCGAAATGTATTTGTACCCTGGGACCGGATGAAAACTATATTTTGGCCCAGTTCTCTCTTTGTTCTCTCAGGCAACACATTCACTGTCTCTTGTCTCAGCTACGGCCAGGACCCCTCTTTTCCACCTGATATTCTCTGCTGAGCATTCCTTCCTCATGCCTTAAAATCTTCTCCTCCGGGCACAGAGAAAATGTGAACTGCGATAGTGTCGCAGTTAGCAACTTAATTAGAGACCTTAAATCATGGCTGCCTTAGAGTGCCTTGGGTTAGTGCCAAAGAGAGCTGCTCTGGGTATGAGCATGCACATTTATGTGACGTATTCTGGAAAACTAATCTCCGTAGACCCTGAAAACCAGGATTTTTTTGTTTGGAAGGGCTTTGGTGTTGTGATACTATGCTTTTGTTATAAAGGCAAGTGTCCAAAAACAAGTCAACAATTAAAAACAAAACAAAAAACAAGTCAACAATACCCTGATGCATGCTCAATAATCCAGGTAGAAAAATCCAAAAAAGCTAAGTCTGGTCCTCTGGACATTCAAAAAACAAAACAAAACAAAGCAAAAAAAAAAAACTGTAGAAACGTTTCGTCTTTCGTCCGAAAGACTTCCTCAGTCTGAGAAGCTGTGTTCAGCTCAGTCTTATAAATAGCACCCTCCCACAGTGGAGGTCAACAATAAAAACAACAACAACAACAACAACAACAACAACAACAACAACAACAACAACAACAACAACAACAACAACAACAACAACAACAACAACAACAACAACAACAACACCACTAAAAGATGACCACTGCAAACTGTACTGTATTGTACATGTGTTTAAACAGATCTCACTTGTAAATGAGTCTTTGAGGCTCAATGTGATTTATTTGTATAAATAAAAGTTGAATGAATGTACTGATGTAATTTGTCAGAATACTGCTCAACAGTAATGTTGCACCAGGCCAGGAGATTAGGAGTGACATACCTTGAGGGAAAAATGGAAAATTTAGCTGAAAATGTTTGGATGATAAACATTTGTATGTGGCACATATGTATGTGTATGTATGTACAGTATAGTACAAGTACAAATCTTTGCTATTTTTGGGTGTAACTGGGACCCTGTGTACATAATTTCTTTCCATCTCATGTACCACACGAGATGGTAATGACAATAAAGTTTACTTGAACTTGATACGTATATGTATATACATGTATTTTCATTCATTCAACCTTTATTTAGGCAGGTTAATCTCATTGAGCCTCGAGGACTCATTTACAAGAGAGACCTGTCTACAAACTAAAGAATGATGACAACAGTAACAGTAGAATTTCCTTAAACAATCAACAATAGACAAACATATGAGAGAAATACAGATTTTTTTTAAAACAAATTAAAACAAAGATATCAAAGTAGCAAAACAGACAGATTATAAGGTAGATGTAGAAAAATAAAAAACAGGAACATGTCTGCATAGGCTTTTGCCAATGCCAATGTATATGTATGCTTGGATGTGTATGTATGCATATATTTAGGTTAATCATGAATGTAGTACTCCCTACCATCTTTGTCCAAATCTGTGTATTCCGTTTCCTTTTTTTTTTATATGCATTTTTTTCTGTATAATTAGAACATGATACTGGATGCCTCAAATTTCCACCCGGCTAGCCAGCTATCTATCCAACCATCCATCCATCCAGCCTAGTAGCCACCTTTAACCTTTGTTTCTGTACTTCTTGATGATCTATGCAGGATTCTGTTTGCAAGATGTGTTCCTTTTTGACATTAGTTCTAACTTGACATTACTTATTGATTTGTCTCATCGTCTGCCACCGAAAGTGCGAACCTTTTCACAGGTGTTCATTTGTCTGTACCCTTTGCAAAATATCTGGAGAACTACTGGATTAATTTTAATTTGGCTTTCAGGAAGTAATCACTGGAAGTACGTCTACAGCTAGTTAACTTTTGGAATAAACCCAAATCAAGAAGGCTGCCACAGGTAAGCAACCATCGCAAACACAAAAATTTATTTAACTGGGCTTGTTTTACATAGACTGAGCTAAAACTAGATGTGGAGAAGCTGAGTCAACCTTAACACGACTCTGACATCAACATATCTCAATAAATCTCCCAATATCGTGTGAGATCATGAATAATGTCATTTACAAGTTTTAACCAAAACAGCTACAACTCCATCATTTCTCATCAAAGGATCTTTGTTTAAAACTTTGGTGTGAATTTTAGTGGGACTAATGCATTACTTCAAGAAATGCTAGGCTTTTATTTCAAACAGTGCTGCTATAATATAAAAAATTAGTTTACTGCTGTGTCATCACATGTTGGTGTTAGAAAGATTGCTAAAGGAATTACATTAATATTTCAGAATCTGTTTTTGTTGATAACACTAAGATATTTATTATGAGGTGTAAATAAACAAATATTATATATGTTGGATTTATTGAGGTGTAAATAAACAAATATTATATATGTTGTGATGTAGTGATAAAGACTAGATATGTCAGTAAACATATAAATGTGTTTTCACACTTCCACTGTTTCACGGTACAATTAGGGAATCAGTCTTTTTATAGTTTTACCAGAACAGTTGTATCAATAAGTACAAAATATATGATTTCAATATTTATTTCTGTGCTTGAGTTTGGTTGTTTAAGAGTTTTGTCTGCAGCTGCTGTGCTCTTCACAGACAAGTTTGACTCAAGGACTTATTCCCACTTGAGCCATTTTAATCTGCTTAAACAAGACTATTAATCTTAACCCCACAATGGTTATTCTCCATGTGACGGGGTTCCTCTATGACTTGGACAAACAAAGATGACTGTCCATCGCCAGAGTTCACTTTTGTGGAATTTATTAGCTTTTCTTCAGGTGAACAAAGATGTTAGGTGAAAAATATACACAAAAAGGATGTCCAAGGCAGGTTAAAAAAGACAAACAGTACCTTTGAGACAAGAGTCCATCACCTTCATTGTGACTTGGCTGGAGTCTAGTCATCGACTGACTGCCTGCAGCGCACAGCCCTGCTTTTAAAGCCACAGGCTCCGCCCACAGGAAGACCAATCAAGCAAAACAACTAAACAATTACTTCTGACTCAAATAAACTCTCAAAGGATACAAAAATAATAATTATAATTATAATAATAATGAAATAAATAAATAAACCTGTAATCAAAATACAATACTTAATAAAAACACTCAATACGTTCTGATGACTTCACTACGTCATCACATGACTCTCTCCTGGTACGCCCCAATCCGGAAACAATTCTGTTCGAAACCAAGGGGGAAAACGATGGGAACTGAAAACAGACCAGAATGGATATTTTAACTGAAGCAGGAAAACTGCGTGTGCACCCACAATGACCGCGTCAGTTTTAAGCTGCAACAAAAAGTACCGTATTTTTCGGACTATAGGTCGCACCTGAGTATAGGTCGCATTGTCCAATTATTGCCAAAGAATTGGAAAAATCCATATATAGGTCGCACCTATGTCAAAATGTGGACCGTGTTTAGCTCTGCTGCAAATGTCTCTTCCACAGGAGCGCACAGCAAGGCTTTTAAGAAGATTAACACTTAAAAACAATTGTTTGATAAAAAATTATAGCAAATATGTGTCTGAGCTGAACTTTTCTTTAATAAATGAATAATTTTAGCAGGATAAACACCTAAAAAATACATTTGTTAGCTGACATTATTGTAAGAGTGTGTCTCAGTTTAATTTTTGTTAATAAATGATTACAAATCAGCTTATTTTATAAAAAGCCATAAATAGGTCACAACTGAGCATAGGTCGCACGTAGGGGTGTAACGATACACAAAACTCACGAGACGAGACGAGAAAATCACAGATCTCGCGAGAACGAGACGAGATTTTAACATTAGTTCAAGAAAACTTCAAAGATCGGTTTTATGCCGCAAAAAGGCTTTTATTCTGTTTTAACATGTATTACAAACCCAACTGATGTCTTCATTTTACTGATTGAATCTCCTTAGACCTTAGAACGTTCAACTTTGTTTAAAAAAATAGATATTCACGCAGGACTTTCCAAAACTGACTCTGCAGCCGTCACTCACCAGTGTTGCCAGATTGGGCGGTTCACCGCGATTTTCCTTCTGACTTTTGCGGGTAGAGATTGCTTTGGGTGGGTGGGACTCTATCTGGCAACACCGGTCACACCGGTGTTTACACGCGTGTCTTTACATTCGGGGCAGCGTCGGCAGCGCCGGGACCCTCCATCAATGTAGAGGCGTCTGCGGCACCCTCCATCAGTAGTTGGGGCGTCTTCTATAGCAACTTCATCCGGCGAAGCCATGCTGTCCGTGACGCTGACTTGCTAGGGGCTCTGCTAGCATTAGCATTAGCATCTCGCGAGACAACGTTACCTCTCAACGAGAGATATCGCGGGAGTTTAATATCGCGAGATCTCGTACAACGAGATCTCGTTACACCCCTAGTCGCACGCCATGAAAAAATGATTAAAAAAACGCGACCTATAGTCCGGAAAATATGGTAAGTTAGCAAGTGTGTACGTGTGTGTGGGCGTGCTCGCACGCTGATACAGACTCATAATACTGTAATTAAGTCCCGGCTCGTGACGGCTCCTCCGTCACACTCCATAATTAATGCTAACGTTACATTAAAGTATTTCTAATGGTATCTGCTGTAGTGTGTTGAGACAAAGACAAAACATCTAATTTTCAAATGTTATTTTCGCCCCAATCTGTAAAAATATGGACACACAAAGTTTATGCTTGACGGCTTTGATATAAAAAATGTAATACTTTTGAACTGTTCTTAAAACAGAATCCAAATTGCTTTTTGTACATTGCAGATAAAAACAATTTTACTTAAACCAGCTGCTTTTGATTTCAGGACCATCTCTGAAAACTTTAAAACATATGCTTACCGTATTTTTTGGCCTATAAGTCATGTTTTTTTGCATAATTTACATGCACTGTGACTTATATGTCGAAGCGACATATTCATGGATTGTTTCCACATACAGTATTTATAAACCAATTTTTGTCTGAGATATGACTGTTTTCATTCTTTCTGACTGAAAATATTGAACACTACCATTTTCAGCCGCTAGAGGGCACTCGAGAAGTATGGCATGCCATTGTGCCACGTTATAGGTAAAAGTGGTTATTAATGACACAATCGGATTGCCACAGTTATGCTTGTCAAGCTCATCTGGAGCAAAATCAGCTTTATTTTGCTGCGCCGCCCCAGCAAAATGAAGCTAATTTCACAATTGAAGTGCATTTATTAAAGTAAAAGTTCAACTGAGAGACACCTTTACTATAATGTTGAGCAAACAAATAATTGTTTTAGGTGCTTGTTAATTTTTGAAGAAATGCACAGAGTTCCTCCTTCATGATTTGCATACCATACCACTTTATTTATAAAGCCCTTTAAACAGTGACAGTGCACACCAAAGTGCTATACCTGTACAGGGACAGACAGACCAAGCACACAACAGACTACATAACAGGAAACCAAAATGTAGAAACAAAAAACAGTGGCTAACAACAACAGCAGCAATATGACCAACACAGTGTGATGCACACAGGCTCAGCACAGATCACACAGTGCTGAAAGCCAGGGAATAATAGTGTTTTTGAGCGAGATTTATAAACTGTGAGGGAGGGGGGCCTGTGTAACTTGTTCCAAAGTCTTGGGCCTGCAACAGAGAAGGCCCCGTCACCTCTGCGCTTGAGACAGGTTCCTGGAACTGTGAGGAGCAACTGGTCTGCTGATCTGAGAGAACGTGGTGGGACATACGGCTGCAGCAGATCAGTGAGATAGGATGCTCCCGGAGCACCGAGGCAGCGAATACTTTTGAAAATGCAGCTGATTTGGCCGTCAACGTGCATTTATTAAGGAAAAGTTAGACTGAGACACACCTCTGCTATAATTTTGAGCAAACAAACAATTGTTTTTAAGTGTTAATTTGTTAAATTCTTGTCCCCCCGTGAACGCTCCCGGGGCCGCCATTTGGCAGTCAAACGATTTTTGGCACAACACCGGCCCACATTTCCCAGTTGTCAGCGGTGACGCGTATACGGCAAAGAGAAATATTTATGGATTTTTCCACTTTATTAGAAATATTTGGACTGACGCAACTTATAGGACGGTGTGATGTGTATGGCAGAAAATATGGTATACATCAATTTTAAAGTGTAAAAATTAATCATTAATGTCAAACTCTGTATTATTTAACAATTCAAAATGATTTATTTTCTACTTCCTTTTTTGCACAAGGGCTTTGTTCACATTTTGTACCTACAAAAGTGCGAGTTATTCAAATTTTCAACGTAGAAGAACAAGATGTGAGTTAGTTTGTGATACAACTGTCAGCACGATGTCTTTATTGTGGTAGAAGAGGAAGATGATTGTAAAGAGGAACGAGCAGCTGAAGTCAGGGTGGAGCACAGATCAAATCATCTGAACAAAACCCAACAAAACACACACACACACCTGATCTCATTAACGATAGTCCATATGCAGAGCAGGGAGTGATTTGAAAAGGCTTTATCAGTGTGAATGTTATTAGAAGAGCTGTGGGACACGGTGGCCAAAGCTGATAACAACTGGTGTGTAAATCAGACAAAGTGTGAGTGGATTCAAAGAACAGCTTCCCTTCAAAAACACTACCATATTTTCTGGTGTATAGGTCGCACCGTTGTATAGGTCGCATTGTCCAATTATCACCAATAGATTGGAAAAATCCCTAGATAGGTCGCACCTACGTTTAGCTCTGCTGCAAATGTCTGCCACAGGAGCGCACAGCAAGGCTTTTAAGAAGATTAACACTTAAAAACAATTATTTGTTTGATAAAAATTATAGCAAATATGTGTCTGAGCTGAACTTTTCCTTAATAAATGAACGTAATTGTGAAATGAGCTGGATTTAAAAATGTGTTTCGCCGAAAGTGATAAGCCATATATAGATCGCACCGGTGTATATGTCTCAGGCCTTGAAAAAAAAAAACATAAAAAGGTGCGATCTATACACCGGAAAATACGGTAAATGTACAGGTATTCACTTTAAAAAGCAACAATACCAGCACTTTAGATATTTCTATAGATTAATTATGTAAATTTTCACTAACGAAAAGTGCGTTATAAATTGAATTCATTATTATTTATTACATTTATTTTTTAACTTTTTAAATATAAACTAGAAGGCAACACTGTATGTTTGAGATTAAAAAAATAAATAAATAAAAATCCTAAAGTTGCCTTGAATGCATCAACTGCTGTCAAAAACAGTTTTTCACAGCTTCAAACATCCTTACTCATCTTTGAATCACTATGAGGCAGAAGAAAAATCGGACTTCATTTTAATGCGTTTTAAAACGGTGAACACGTCGAGGGATCTCAAAGATGCTCAGAAATAATACAGCGATGCACTCTGTAAGGAGGACAGCAGAGAAACCGGGAGTAAAAATGTTCTTTTGCCTCATTTTTAATAATAATAATAATAATAATAATGTCTTTTTCTGTCATCTGTGTATGTTTCCCATACACAGACAAAATTAGTCTCTGCATTTAACCTAACCACCACCAGGTGGTGCAGTGAGCAGCCAGAGAGCGCCCGGGAAGCTGGAGAATTAGGTGTGCACTCATAGACACCCCAAGGTGCGTAGTGGCCGGGGCGCGAACCCGCGTCCTTCGGGTCCCAAGTCGGAAGCCCTGCCACTACACCATCTTGGCTCCACTCTCAAAAGCCTAAATTAGGAATCTTCTAAAATCTGTGTAGAACTTCTAAAATTTCTCTAAGGAGCGTTGCGACTGTACAAATCCAGATGTTTGTAGCATTTTCTGCTCAGTAGCAGTGCATTGATTTATAAAACCTAGAAAGAGAGAAAAGGAAGTCTGAGTGAAGAAGGAGGTAAAGGCCCAGTAGATGTGTGAACACAGACAGTTTATGATCCTTTATGAGGTAATCTTGATGGATTGCTCCTCTCAAGGGGCCAACATGAACCAATTCGAGTGAAGCTAGAAGACAAATGAACTGGACCCTGTGAAGAGATGTCTCATCTCCAGAACTATAACCTTTTGTTTTTGTCCAAGTTCCACAACTAATTCAGAGTGTCTCCATAACTGCATGTTCCTTCATATTTTATTCACAGCACCCACAGACCAGACAACAGCTGGTTTTATAGTGGACACAATCCCTTTCCAGCATTAAAACAAAAATGTAGAAATGTTCCAGATAACGTCCATTTTAAGTTCACTGTTTGAAATGCAAACACAGTTACAGTGTAATATGGAAATCTCTATATTTAACTTAATTGTTTTGAATTTTATTACTGCTGACTTCTAGAGACAAACCTCTTGTCTTGCTGTGGTGGAGTGGATTTGATATTCCAGCTTACCGATGCATTTCTAACCACAGTGATCAAGTTTAACGTCTGAAGTTTGCAGCTTAACCTAAAGTTTTGTTGGTAAAAGTAGCTTCAGACAGTTTAAACCTGTTCTAGTTTGTTCTCAAACAGAAACTTGTAAAAGCGTGGCCTCATTTCTCGTCAGTCATCTTGGACTCTGCAGACAAGTCGTAAGGGGAATAGAAAGAAACCAGGTCACACAGAGGAGTGGACTTCAGTTCTGTGTCCAGAAGCTGAATGAGACATTAGCTCGTTGACGGTAAAAATTGGCGCACCGACCAAGGACAAAAGAAAGTACAGGAAACTCTGATATAAAAAAAAGTTTAGATAAAATCTCAGAATGAAAGGATTCAGAGCAAAGCAGTGAGGAGACGGTGATGAATAAGAATTGGGTCAGGTTTGAAACTGTCTGTTTACAGACAGTTTCAATCTGGGTCAAGGTCAGGATGACAGCATTCCACCTTCAAAAGTTTTAAAGGTACTTCAATTTTCTTCTCAACTTTTTCGTTAAACACAGTTTAAGCACTCCTACTGTGCATCAGTTTAACCTTGTAAAAGGGTTTATTAAGCAAGTACTGACACGTGGACATGAACAAGAAACTTCCATGCTAAAAATTTTAACCTCCTGAAACCCGAGCTCTGGTTTGCGATGCATTTTTCATATCTCCTAGATATTTATGATTAGATGGGACCTGATTTGTGTATAAATAAAGCTTCCTCTTCAAACAGGAAGTTGTATTTTGTTACATGGTTATGACCTACTTTTATATTTAAAAAAGTCCTCAGATGGGGACAATGGGCTTTTATTTTTTTACAGCATAACACAACATTAAAATGGCTTAAAGTATAAAACACTACAGAACAAAGAGAAGTATAAGGTATGGCAAAGCCAAAATGTAATGTTCCCATATGTGGACGCAGGGCCTCAGGAGGTTAAAGCAATAAAACAAAGCTTTGTGTTAAAAAAGCTGAAGTTCTAACACCACAACTAAACCAATGGATCCCGAGTTTGTGAACTTCTGGTAAAAAAGCAGCGTGAATTCTGAATTCTGCCTAAGAAGCTGAAACGGAGTTGTTAAAAGGTGCAAAAATATTTGCTAAAACAAGAAAAGTGCTAACTGAAAGCTAGCAGTAGCAAAAGACTAGCTAAAAAGTTCAAAGCATCAAAATGCTAGCTAGAAGCAAAAAAAGCAAGTTAAATGTAACAAAAAAGCTTAAGAGTAGCAAAATTAATTAAATGCAGCAAAATGCTAAGAAATAAAACTAAAAGTAGCTAAATGCTAAATAAAAATACTAAAGGGCTTGATAGAAGCTTAAAGGGCTAGCTAGATGCTAAAAGTAGCAAAAAATAACTGAAAGCTAACTAAATAATAAAAATAGCATAACAAATCAAACATGCTTACCGGTAATTTGATTTCAGATATAATGGTTTTAGACAGTGGTGGGCAACGCTAATCAAAAAATTAGTTCCACAATTTCTAAAACGCTTATTAATTTTTTTAGGTCCACAATTTCAAAAGCACAAATGTCTAATGAAAATTAGGGGAAGCTAATCTGTCCGCTATTTAGTACAAATCCTTGTTTCAAGAACAATATATTCCTAATGATGGAACAGTTATTACTTTCTAGACACAGTTTATTAGTTCACCCTGATTTCACACAGTTATTGGAAAGTATTACAGCCCTGAGGACCTTTTACTCAGATCTTTCTGTCTCTCGTTCTTTTCGTCCTGCTGAGTCCTTCCCAGTTTCCACAGGTAGTGCTGCTGCTACAGAGAGCACTGATACTACAGTGAGCCTGGACACTAATGACTCCAGATTGGTGCCAACGGAGGGTGCCACGCCTACAGCATCCGCAGAGGGTGCCACGCCTACGGCATCCGCAGAGGGTGCCACGCCTACGGCATCCGCAGAGGGTGCCACGTCTACGGCATCCGCAGAGGGTGCCACGCCTACGACATCCGCAGAGGGTGCCACGCCTACGGCATCCGCAGAGGGTGCCATGCTNCTAGCACTAACAGTAAGTCAAATGAGTAATAAAAAAGAGCTAATTTTAAAATAACAACATATTAGAGATACTGGCTGTTGCAGAGGGCGTAGTTAATGTAAATAGGTCTTTGTAGGGCGTGGCTTTCAGACCTCATTATTCATAAACCGGTCGTTTAGAACGGAAGTGAAATTTGGCAGAATTAGAAAGGGGATATTTTTTAATCTAAGCATTATTTTGTGTATAAAATTGACTGAAAATGGTCTGGATAGCCCACAGATAAACCACAAAAAATTATATATCCTACATTTGGTCCCCTTTAAAAAAGTCCTCAGATGGGGACAATGGGCCTTTTTTTAACAGCATAACACAACATTAACATGGCTTAAAGTATAAAACACTATAGAACAGAGAGAAGTATAAGGTACAGCAAAGCCAAAATGTGGACGCAGGGCCTCAGGAGGTTAAAGCAATAAAACAAAGCTTTGTGTTAAAAAAGCTGAAGTTCTAACACCACAACTAAACCGATGAATCCCGAGTTTGTGATCTTCTGGTAAAAAGCAGCGTGAATGCTGAATTCTGCTGAAGAAGCTGAAACGGCGTTGTTAAAAGGTGCAAAATATAAGTAAAAACAAGAAAAGTGTTAACTGAAAGCTAGCAGTAGCAAAAGACTAGCTAAAAAGTTCAAAGAAGCAAAATGCTAGCTAGAAGCAAAAAAGCAAGCTAAATGTAGCAAAAAAGCTTAAGAGTAGCAAACCTAATTAAATGCAGCAAAATGCTAAGAAATAACTAAAAGTAGCTAAATGGTAAATAAAAATACTAAAGGGCTTGATAGAAGCTTCAAGTACCAAAGGGCTAGCTAGATGCTAAAAGTAGCAAAAAAAAACAAACAAACAAAAAAAAAAACTGAAAGCTAACTGAAAAATCTAAAAAATCTAAGTCTGGTCCTCTGGACATTCAAAAAATAAAAAACAATGCAAAAAAACTTGTAAAAACTTTTGTGAAAAGAAACTGTCCATCGTTAAACAGATGTGGAGGCCTCCGGGTTCAACTGTCCCCCTCTTACAATGCTGTTATTGCTAGTATCACTCAGCCCTCTGTGGATAGCAAACAACCATCAGGGTGCTAACGATCCATCGTTAGGCTGATGGTCCTCCTTGGTCATGTGAGCAGCTGGTTTCAGGCCGTCATCAGCCAACTGGTTGAACCACTGTGAGAGGGTGCTATTTATAAGACTGAGCTGAATACAGCAGCTCAGACTGAGGAAGTCTTTCGGACGAAAGACGAAACATTTCTACGTTTTTTTGTTTTTTTGAATGTCCAGAGGACCAGACTTAGCTTTTTAAGATTTTTCTACCTGGATTATTGAGCATGCATCAGGGCTAACTAAAGAATAAAAATAGCATAACAAATCAAACATGCTTACCGGTAATTTGATTTCAGATATAATGGTTTTAGAGGACTTGAAAACATCTCAATATACTTGTAAATAAAGTTAAATGATTTGAAAAGTATAAAAGTGACAAAAACCAAAAGTCAGAGCACCCATCTCCTGAAAGAGCTAACGTTTTGATAAACGAATGGCTAACAGAGAACAAAAGGCACAGAGGTGGAGAAATTTGAAAAAGAAAGGTGTGGATATTCTGTGAGATGATGAATAGAACAGAACTGTCTTATTCAGAGTAAATATTTGGATTTTCCTTCAAGAAGGGAAGATCTTCACTCTGGTAAGCTGAATCTGAGCCACTGAACATTGTTGGACTGTAGAAAATGTGTATATTTTATTTGCTTGATCACATATGAACATTTTTTTTTTACTGTAATAAGATTTTAATTATTCAAATGCAACAGCTGCCAAGTCCACAATTTGCTCCAACAAGGTCGTTTAATGGAAACACTGAAAGAGAATGATAAAGCATCTATTTCTATAAATACAAACCAGCATCTGTATGATGATATTCTGGAGTACTTTAGGTTTACATTAGAAAAATAAAACATGATTTAATGTCACAGTTTGTCTTACTGTAACTGGTGCTGAATGGGACTGTGTGTGAAGGAATGTGTGTGTGTCAAAGCGATCATCGCTCAGTCATGCAGGTAAAATCATCATCTGCAGCTTTCTGCTCAGCCCTCTGGGGACCACAGATCTGCAAGCACACATGCAGAAAGGCACCCACTCCCTGGGGTGCTCCTCACATCAGGGAGAAAAACATGGGGTGCACCGTCCAGTCACCCACACAGACCCAAGGAAAATTAATTTGTTGCAGCACATTTATCGTCATGACAACCTGCCTTTTAATTAAAATATGACAAACTAATAAACGGTATCCCGTGTCTCGTCACGTGCGACCGCCAGATGAACGATGCCTCCACTGAAACACGCTGGCAGACATCTGAATGTGGTTCATTAAAAAACACCAGCTTTTCTAAATGCGACATCCTAACATCTGATCACAGCTACATCTGATTTTAATTAGATTACTGTAGGTGTGCTTCAATAATGTGCTTAAAACACGTCAAAGAAAATTACTAAAACCCTACAACAACAAAAATTCAACATCTTCTCAAAATTGTCTCTTTACAATTTTACATTGAATCGTGGTTTTACATGAATAACATGACAAAACTAGGAATGTTTTGCAGGACTGCAGTTTGAGATTGTATGCTTGTTTTAAAGTATATAAAGACTGAGTAAGCGCATGAGAAATTTTGCTAACGCACATACAAAACTGACTCCAACTGTAATGGCAAAGCTTCAACAGGACTACCGTACATTACGCCTGTTGACAATCTACAGCAAAGGCCTTGTATAACATTTGACCTCGATTGTTGACCTTCGACTTGCAGCCGGGGTGATAAAAAGTGTATGGGACACTCTGTTTAGTGATTTCATTAAATTAATCTGTGTGCATCAGAAGTATTGACCCAGACAAGCAAAGATCCTTTTAAAACTTTGACCTTGATTTGTCACCTTGACCTCAAGGCTGGGGTGATAAAAGTGTACGGGACACTCCGTCTAGTGATAATGCCGGGACCACACCAAACGCGTTTCGGGCAGCGGAAGCGGCCAGTTTACATATAAAGTCTATGTAGAGACGCGGCGAGGCGAATCGTGAAGCGGCGCGTTTTGAGTAGGGATGCACCGATCCACATTTCTCACTTCCGATCCAATACCGATACTTTGAAACTTGGTATCGATCGATACCGATACTTTTCCGATCCGATACCATTCAAGTACACGACTGTGTATAATGAAGATTTTGAACTGAGAACATTTATTTCAACACGGTGTGAGACATCTAATGAAGACTCTCTGAGCCTAACCACAGGAACCTCACAAATTTTAGCAGCTAACAGGAGGCATGTCTTCACCCCACACGTCCTTCTTACTCATGGTTCAGTTGGAAAACCTAAAAAAACGCTAAGCATGATGGGAAATACAACACAGCCACTCCATTAACCAGTAAGGCAGTGGCTGTGTTGTATTTCCCATCATGCTTAGCATTTTTTTAGTTTTCAAAACTAAAATACTGCTAAGAAGGATGTGTGTGGTGAAGACCTTCCTCCTGTTCACTGTTAAAGTTTAGGTTCTTCTGTTGTGAGGCCCAAAGTGTTGTCATTGGGTTTAACTCACACACTGTTAAAACAGTCACAGAATGTGATTGAACATAAATACTCTTTGAAACTGGATCGGAAAGTATCGGCAGGTTGTAACTGATACCAGATACTGAAACTATGCTGGTATCGGATACCGATACCAATACTGGATCGGATCGGCCCCATCCCTAGTTTTGAGCGCTTCAAGCGGTGCGGCAACGCGCGGCAGTTCTTTTCCGCGCACGCGACGCGTTTGACGCGTCGAACAGCCAAAGTTCAAATATTTGAACTTTCGACGCTCGACGCGTCGCAGCAACCAATCGGGAGAGACTCTGCTATGTGATGACGCAACGACAACGGGACTTTTTTTGGACTTTTTAAACTTACGCCAACGAGCCTCCATGAAGAAACCAGCCTCCGGTAAGAAACTTGGCATTTTTACAGTTGCCGCTGTCCGCTCGAGCGTACGATCACCCCAAACATAAAAAAAACGTTTTAATCTCAACAAAGACTTTCGGAGCTGCAGTTCAGCTCGTAGAAAACCCACTCAAGTAGTAACGAGGCTCACGTACAGCTGATTTTATCTGCCCGGTGCACAAAAGAATGAAACAAACCCGACCGGAAAAGGAGCCAGACGCTCCTCTCCCACTGCGCGTCATCAGACGCGTCTTCAGTGTGAACAGATTCTAGTGACAAGCGGACAAAAGGGTGCGGCAAGAGCGTTTTTGACACTCAAGACGCGTTTGGTGTGAACCCGGCATAATGCAGACGTGCATGAAGTTTCGTAAAATTATCTTGAGCGAATCAGAAGTTATGAGTAGGACAAGAGAAAGTTTATAGACTTACAGATAGACAAAGACTATACTAGAGCTAAGCCAATATAGACATTTTGACTATTGCGGATGCAGATACTGTATTGGGAGGATTTTAATGCCAATAAATATAGTGGCTGGAAAATTTTGGGGCTTTGTCCACCCCCAAGAATCTAAAAAACAGCTAAAGATTTCAGACAAACAATACATTTCATTCAGGACGAAAAGGATAAAGTTACGAACACTGATAAATATTTACCGCTACGTTCGATTTATTGTTCTGGATAAAGTTTTACAAGACAGTAGCCTATGCTAGGTTACCTAAACGTTAGCTTGCTTATCAGCGCATAATGGGACAAATATCACAGATGCCGGTATGTCCCCAAATATCTATATACAGTAGTCCTGAAATATCGGCCCTACCGATATTTTGGTCAGGCTCTAGGCTATACAAGAACTACCACACCATAACACAGTAAGCATATTTTTCAATGAGCATATAAAAACAGATCTCCGATGATAGTGCTCAAATTATGTGTTGGGAATGACTCTCAGCTACCACTACACCCAATTTAAGTTCAATATATGTAAAACTGGCTGAGTCAAAGCCAGTTTTGAGTTTGCTAAGGTTGTTCAGCTGTGGTGGCCATCTTGAATCAAACTTGACTTCAAAAGTCCAAGAGCTGCAGATGTACATCCAACGATTACTTTCTGAGAGTTTCATTAAAATCACTCCAGTTTCATTAAAATCACTCCAGTGGTTCATGAAAAATGTTGCTAACACTAGTGGCAACACTTGTTCCTGAAGATTAAAATAGAAGCACACATCCCATACTCTGAATCATAAGATCAATGTGTGTGTGTTAGTACAAACAATTTCTAACTGTGAGAGAGCTCTGAGGGGAAAACACCAGCCTGCATTCATTCAACCTTTATTTAAACAGGCTAGTCCCGTTGAGCCACGAGGACTCTTACAAGAGAGACCTGAATCTGCTCAGGCTGCCCTGTCATGTACAAGTAAAACACCTCAGTGAATGAGAGCAGAGAGGAGGGCTCGTGTTCGTCCAGCGTGCGCCGAGCCGCAGACCACAGAGCTCTTTAAAGCATCAAACCATCAAAACAGACGCGCCGCCTCAAGTAGCACCGGAGTGGACGGCTGAGAGACAAACAGAGAGGGTCTGTGTGAGCGCTCTACCTCTTGAGGTTAAGCAGAGCCCAGGGGATGCCTGTGGGCGTTTTGAAGGCTGGCAGCAGCTTTTCACCCAATTCCACCGCCTTTCTGCGGAACACCTGAGAAAAGAAAAGAAGAAACAGAGCGTCTCGTTAACAAAAGAGTGGGTCCAAGAGAGGAACTTGTGTTGGATCCAAAGAAAAACCTTCAGCATTATAAGAGTAAAATCAGTAGAAAGCTGTAGTTTCATACTTTCATTCCTTTAAATGCTTTTATTCATCATTCATATCCCATTCATCATTGTAATCTGTAGACCGTTCCAGACTTCCTTCTCTGTTATTTGCTGCTAACCTGATACAAACAGTTTGCATTTTCTGAGGTGGAAAGTTACTTACCGGTACACTTTATAAAAAAAACAAAAATCTAATTATATCAAGCATTTCAGATAAAACTATTTACAATAATTGCTTTTTTAAATGATATAGCAAATAAGTTGTTTTTATTTTGGCTGCTCCCTTCCTCAGGGGTCGCCACAGCGAGCGAACTTGCACAATAAAGACACAGTTTTGGATGCTACCTGGATTCGAACCTGCAGTCTCAGGGTTATGAGACTACGGTATATCCAAGACTGCTTTTGAGACAGAGAACATGCATGTTCAGCTGCCTTCAGGCACAGGCATCCCTTGCAAAAGAGAGCTAATGGGATTTGTCTGGTTAAATAAAGGTTAATAACTGCAGCACTGACCACCAGGCTGCTACAGACCCAATGATAAAACATATAGAATTTATAATAAATAAAAAGATTGAACACATTTGGCAGAATCAGCTTACATGCAACAAGCAAGGACACAGAGTGGGGCAAATGAGGGTGGAGGCAGGTGTGGGTGCTTCACCTATCCCACCCATATTTTGATGTTGGTCCAGGGAGTTGAACCAGTGTCCTTCTGATCACAGGCCCACCTTCTCCAACCTCTGGGCCACCACTCTCCTATTTTGCTTTAAATATTGTCAAATTCTTTAGAATACATTTGTCTAGAACTGCACAATAATTTTTTTGACAACCGGATTTTTCACGTTTTAATAATTCAGCGCTCACCACAGATAAAAGTTCATATCAAGCTTGAATGATCAAAAAGTAAACTAAAAACAGCAGCTCCTCCGCTTCTCCCCAAAGAAAACTGCACTTCTTTACGATTCATCTTCAACCCTTTGTTGGCGTTCAGAATAAAGACACTGCAGGCTGAGCTGATGAACACAATCCAGTGTTTGCTGAAGTGTTCTGACTCTGTCCAGTTCTGAAGTAAAACTGCTACATTTTTATCAGAAATAAACTTTGGCTCAAACCAACAGAAACCTGATGGTGTCCTGCAAAAATCAGCATGTGACTGTTTTATGAATTTTAATTGATTCAAAAAAGGTTAATCACTCTATGAAGGAACGCATTTAAGTCTTGAAAGGTGGCGGGCGATATGCATTCCTTCAAGGAATGCTCGGCCTTTTTTCTTCTTTAACAAACCGTCTGCAGCAGACAACAAAGTACACGGCAGCGGGTTTGACAGCTACTAGTAAAACCAACATGCAGGGGCGTGAGCCGTCTTTGCATCCTCTGTTTCTCCACAGAAACCTTCTGAAGTGTCGGAGCAGCAGAGAGTGTAACTGGCAGCAATCCACCGCGGGGATGAACCGTTCAGCAGGAGTTTAAAAGACGAGGGCAGAAGAGAAGACGAGCGTTTCTGTTTGTTTTAGAAAAAAAAAAGCTCTGGAGGCTACGTGTCAAAACAATGTGGCAGCGGCGCCGCTTTTCTTAGAAACTCTGTGGCAGGAAAAGGTTTCTGGGAGTTGAACTAGAAAGAGGTTACAGGTAAGTGCCGTTTCTTTGTACCTGTTGAAAATACACTTAATACTTTTCAAACACGCTGCAAGCCCAGACAGCTAAAAAATATTCAAAATTCCAGGACCACTTGAAATGTATTATAAGTAACCACCTCTTTGTTTTCAACACACTGTAAAATAAAATGCTGCATTGTAGATTTTTCAGCTTCAGAAAAATTACTCTAAAATAAATCTGACTGATTTGACATAAAGTACATCTATATCTTACCAACTGAATAATAAACAAAGAAAAGAGACAACATCTTAAAAACAGTCACAAAAAAACATAGGCCTACTGTAAACTTTATTGGCTTCTTAAAAAGAAAAAAAATTGCTTTTTCACTTATTTGGGAAATATCAGTCAGTTTGTTTGAACAAATACAAATAATTATTATTCAAACTGCAGTAAACTTTCAACTCTAATGAACATTTAATCATGTTTAAATAGATTGTTTGGACTTATTGGCTAAACGTTAATTATTTAAGTGTCTTTTCTTATGTTTATTGGATCAGCTTAAAGCCAAATGATAAACAAGCTCCAGGCAACATAATAGCAGATGAAAACAATGAACTCTTGATGCAGGAAAAAGCAGAACGAATCAATGAACCGACCAACCAACCAACTAACAAACTGACCAATGAACCAGTCAATGAACCAGCCAACGAATGAGTCAACCAACCAACCAACCAATGAACAAACCAAGGAACAAACCATCCAACAACAAACTAAAACTAACCAATGAACCAGTCAACGAATGAACGAACCAACCAACCAACCAACCAACCAACCAACCAACCAACCAACCAGTCAATGAACCAGTCAACGAACGAACGAACGAACGAACGAACGAACCAACCAACCAACCAACCAACCAACCAACCAACCAACCAACCAACCAACCAACCAAAACTGACCAACGAACCAGTCAATGAACCAGTCAACGAACGAACGAACCAACCAACCAACCAACCAACGAACCAACCAACCAACCAACCAACCAACCAACCAACCAACCAACCAACCAATCAACCAACCAACCAACCAACCAGCCAACCAATCAACCAGCCATTCAGCCAACCAACTAATCATCTTTCACATGACAAGCAGAAAGCTCTAACAATGCTCGCTGCTGCAAGGTCAAGCTGGCTTTTTTTTTTGTTGCTCATTATTAAATAATTCCTTAACCAAAAGACAAAAACTAATAAAACCCAAGGAAGTAATCTGATAAATCTTTGGAGTAAACCTAATTCAAGATGGACGCCACAGCCAACTGACCCTGAAAACAACATAAATAGATTTTCATTAGTTTTAAAGAGATTGAGCAGAAATTTGGTCAGTTAGCTTCACCTCATTGGCTGACCTTAATATGAAAGTAAAAAGCCAACACAAGCTATAGTTTAGCTGCAAGTTTGAAGAGCACAATCAACACAGTGGAGGATTTAAAATATCTCAAGTAAAAAATGCTTTGAAAAGTTTTTCTGAACCATTAAACACGCCTTCTAGACTTCAAGGTTCCACCAAGTGCATCGTTGAGCGTGTTTACAAGAAAACTCCACCGGCACCAATTAAAAACATTTCCAAGCACGTCATCACACGTTCACGGACCACAGTCGGCTCGTGCCTTGCCTGAAGGATGTTAATATTTGATCAACAGAAAAAAGCAATCAACCTGTAGTTAAAATACAGATATCTTCACAAATATCGAGCTGGCATTGAATTTTCTATTCAATGTCTTGCATAGTTTCAGGCTCCAGAAGCGAATGGCACTCGACACCAGATTATCTGTAGATTTATGTGTTTCGTGTTGCATGTTGGGAGCAGGACGGTGTCGTAACAAGGCATCAAATGCCAGAGATTAATGCCTTTAATAATGCTAGAAGCACGCGGAGGCAAAGGGAAGTCCCGGCGATGCACAGATGAAAGAAATAAACAAAGCCTGTGTCCAAAACCATCAAGCAAACTGACAACAAGCTTTAATAAGCTACTGAATCATACAGAACCTGAGAAACACACAGAACTTCAGGCTGACGCCATTAGGAAAGGCTAACGTTGATAATCACATTTCACACCTCAGTGCCTGAGACAAAATATCCATCAAGAAGATTTACAGCCACACACCACAGTGTGTTTGTTTCTCAGAGTTAATCCTAGTTAATAGATAAATCTGGTAACAGAAGCTGACAATCCACACAGAGTCTCTGAAGGCGACGGCTGACTGCTTCGGCTGAGTGAGACGACGGGAACATTTACTGGCATCGTCTCTGGAAAAAAGTTGGGAGTCAGTGTAACATAAAATTAATTTTTTTTAAAAGCAACAAACCGAAAAATAATTTACCTTGAAACTGAGAAACACTTAAAACATTGTTGGGCAAATTTGATCACTACATGCACTTTGTACTAAATTACAGGTAGTCCCCGATTTACGAGCGAGATCCATTACAACGAGGCGCTCGTAAACCGGAAATCTCGTAATTTGGAACGGCCGCCATGTCTCTCGTAAATCCGGAATTTCGCTCGTAAATTGGAACGGTTTCGCTAGCGCGACTACAAACACTCGTTTTTCATCAAAAAACTGCTTATGAGTGCATAAAAATGATCGGAAACGTGTGTCCACATGTTTAGCTAACGAACTGTGGTGAAAAAACACATGAAAACTCAGTATTTTTTGCGTTTTTTCCAAAAATTCGCCAGCTCGTAAGTCTGGAACCTCGTAGATCAGAGCGCTCGTAAATCGGGGACTACCTGTAAACAATTTGTGCTGCAAAAGAGCACATGTTTGAACAACTATACCGGTAATTGTACAATTGTCTGAAACTCTGCTGGAGGAATGGAAGGCCAGCTTTTCAAAAATAAATAGGTTAAGAGTCATCTCTAATGCATTTGTCAGCACTTTGGTCGGCCGTGTTGCTGTTTTTAAGTGCTTTATAAATAAAGTGTTACGGTATGGTATTTACCATACCATAAGCATTAGTTGTACAAAAACAATACGCCAAACAAGACGAGGTGAGATGAGGTTACCCTGAAGTTCTGCAGTTTGCCAGGATTCTATCCTGATCTACAATCTTGTTTTCCTGTTGCAAGGGGGGTCTTGGATCAGAGATAAAGTCAGACACAGAAAGAGGTTAACGTCTGATTTAAGGTGAGGAGACGACAGTAGAAGTCCTCAAGCAGCCTTACCGTTTGTGTGTTTATCCAATCGTCTTCTCGGCTACACCTCCACACGTGTCCGCTGCGTGCGTGTGTGTGTGTGTGTGTATGTGTTGCAGTCTACAGAGAGCTGTGTGGACAGCTCCCTAACTAAGATGAATCACTCAGCCCAGCTTCGGTGTGACCAGCAGGCCTTGTGGGACACGCGCCCCAGATTACAGCAGCCTCTGTGGGATGCAGTGGGCCACGCGTGCCGTCACCTCTGACGGCCTCCCCCTCCCTACTGGATCCTCACCCCGTCTCCCCCTCCGGCCTTTGTCAACTTCTCTCACCTCTTACACGCAAAGACCTAAAAAAAAATACTTTGGTCTCTATAACATCCTTATACGCTTCTTTTTATTTTCATACATTTTCACTTCTATTCAACATTTTCTGTTTTTTTTTTTTAATACATATCACTTATCAGTCACCTTCTGCTTTAATTTAAAAACAGACAAAACTGAACAAAACATGTATCCTATTTATTTACTAAAAGTTTAGTAAATAAATAGGATTAATAAATACTGTCTCAAGCTCACGGTATCTGCCTTCTTCTGATATCCACTTATACTAGGGCCTACATCTGGGTCCGAATTTTGTCCAGGTACCAGATCAGAGTTAGTATTTTTTCTTTTCAAAAACTTTTCCATCACTGTCATAGTCTTGCTAGCAGCTAGCTAGAATGCAATGCTGTCACTGCTACATGTCACGTTCATGCATCACTACTTCTCTTGTTTTAATGTGCAATGCTATGTTCCATACTGCCATCTATCTAGCGATAAGGAAATTACATGATTACGCCGCTAGACACTACTACAGCACAGACACTCGAAAATGGCATATTATTAGATAATTAATTCGTCTTCAAAAAAATCTTTTTAGACCAGTTAAGTGAAATTGGATAATTTCCACGGCACACCTGACGATCAATCGCGGCACACTAGTGATTGAAAAACACTGTACTAAACCATGCTGGTTGATTTAAACTATGTGTTCCAGTCAGACACCACACACACATGCAGTATTCTAATAAGAAAATGTGTGGCTGCTAATTGATAATTGCTGCTGCAGAAGAAGAAGGTGAACACCCCGGCCTTCAGTGAAGAAACATGCTAATGTAGAACGTTAATGCATGCAGAACGGTTCATGACATGACCAGAATATATGTGGAGCTGGTCAGGCTGTGTTCACAGTAAATGTTTAGTATCGTTCGGTGTGACAAACCCTCCACAGCCGAGTGAAAACAAGCTCAGTTGATCAAAGTGCTTAATGTATAAAAACAAAATTATTCATTCAACCTTTATTTAGTCAGGTAAATCTTTTGAACCTCATGGGCTCATTTACGAAAGCGACCTGCTAAAACTAAAGAACAATGAACAGCAATGATAGAATTTCCTTAAACAATAAACAAACAAACAATAAACAATAGAAAACAAAAGAGAGAAAAAAACAAAAGTTTTTTTTTTTTTTTTTTAACAAAGCATCAAAAAACTAGCAAAACATTATAAGGTAGACGTATAAAATCAAAGACAGGAACAAATCTGCATTGGTTTTTGCCAGGATTCCAACAGATTCTGAAAACCATATGAAATATGAATGAATTTTAAACTTAGGCCCTGTACACACGTAGCCTGGTGTTTGAAAAACAAATATTTGCGCAAAAAATATCTCTGTCCATACATGTTTGAATATTTAAAATGTTTGTCTACATGTCCCGTTTTATTTCAGCAGAGAGCGTTGTAAAGAATATGCTGAACCCATAGGTGGCAGTGTAGTGTCACAACCCTCCAACTCAGCTGCACTTTCTGTTATTTATTTATTTATTTTCTTTAGTTTGTGTGGACAGACCGCAAGGTTGGACTACTATTAAATACCGTGTTGGAGTACAAAATTAATAAAACGCAGGAAGATGTCGACTGGGAATCATGTCAGAGCAGGTATGTTGACTTTTTAGCACTTTTTTTAGAGCATTATGTGACTGTCAGCGCCGCAGCAGCTGGAGGAGGTGGAGCATAAACCTCCGGTTCTGAAGTCCACACGCAGACTCGAACGCGGAGAGTTCTCAAATCTCCACTTTGTTCGGAGTTTTGTTATTATTCGTTTATAGTTACATCAACCGGAGTTCACGTGTGGATGAAAGGCCAAACCGCATGATAAACTGTTCAGTTTTACTGATAAACGGCTACGTGTGTACAGGGCCTAAGATTATGTTGGGAAATGAAGGGGTTGTAGCCATTTTGGTCAAACCTTGAAACGCCTTATTTTGTGTTGTGAATGACTCTCGGCTACTACCACAACAAATTTTAGCTCAGTGTTAGTAAAATTAACCGAGATTCATTCAGCGTTTTTTTTTAATAAAGGTTAGTCCCACTGAGCCTCGGGGACTTATTTACTATAGAGACCTGATTTTAACAAAAAGTGATGATAAGAGTAGACAACAAAGACAATAGTACATCAAATGATTATTTCTTAAATGTTTCATAAAAATCAGTCCAGTGGTTCATGACGTTTTGCAAACAGTTGACCAAATAGTTCTCAGCACATAACCAGCACATCTACCATAGGCCATTCATGATAAACAATATATCAGTTAATCGCATGATGAATTAAAATTGACAACCTAATTTTCATTCATCAGCTTTATCGTTTCTTCGTGTGTCCCTTTCTTTCTGCTGAAGACACTGGATGGCCAAAAGCTCAACTCTGGTGCTCTTCACTGACCCCTTCCTTTCTCTTTTCCCTTTAAAATCCATTTTAACCGTCTAAAATCACGTTTTTGGATCGTTAAAAGCAGCTAAGCTAACAGGCCGACCTCGGGAAGAAAAAAAACTCTGTCTTGTCAAAGCTCCAAAATTCACGGTTGAAACCGTGCCTTTGTCTAAAAAGTTTTTCTCTGCAAAAAGAAGCTGAGAACTTGTTGATTTTTTTAAATTAAGTGCTTTGTGAGAAAAATGCTTAAGAGCTCAAACCACACTGAGGGTCCACCATTTTGAGAACCGAAGACAGACAACCCATTTCGTGTCAAGGGGTCTCCCTCCCATTTTTCTTAAAGAGACATGCTGCTCACTCCCTCACTATCCATCCTTTGGTTCAAACAGTCTTATACTGCCATCCGGTGGTTGAAAAAAGTACTACATGTAAAACAAATTAAGCATTTCTTTTTAAAATTGACAATAATTACTAATTATTGTCAAATTTCCAACAATATTATAGTTTATCGCAATAATTTCTGAGACAATTAATCGTCCAGCAAAATTTATTATCGTGACAGCCAGGCCTCATCTACAGCATATTCCTGAGAATAAGCTGCTACTTTTTTCACAGGCTTTGAACACCACGCCTTATAAAATGCTGCGACTTCCTGCCGCCAAAACATTTAGCTTCGTCACATCCGGGAGCTCACATAGCTGCCCAATACATGTCTCTCTTGGGAGGTGGTTCCTCGTGACTCAACGAGAATACCTGTATGAATAAAGGTAAAATTTTGATCAGTGAAATTACTGAACAGATCAGTCGAACCAATGAAATGGGGAGTGGAAGAGAGA
>JBBPBX010005044.1:12922-73786 GCA_038048925.1 Garcialebias charrua
TATATATATATATATACACAATACTAAAATAAACTACTACTTGCTACTCGCACTACTATTCCTACTTTGTGGTTTTTCACTTATCGCGGGTTTTCAGGGTACAGATCCCCCATAATAAATGAAGGACTACTGTATAAATATATATATTTTTTAAAATTCCTTAAATATTTAAACAAAAATGTGTGAAAACATTCAGATCTAAAAACTTGAGCATTTATTTATTAATTTTTTAATCAGTTTGATAAAACTTATTTTGGCTGTGATTCTGTGTCTTCATATTGATGGAACATCTTGTTTGCCTGGTTTCAAATGTCTTCTTCTGAAGTTGTGAAGAGGAGAAGCTGGGATGCAAACAACAACATGAACTGTAAAGAGAAGGCAAAGACTCCATTTAAGAGATTGTTTTAGCTTTCTGCTGAATGTGTTTCATAATTATGTTGTACACCCTAAAGGGGAGTGCTGCAACAAAGCAGACCATGGTTGGTGTAGGATCAGGATGGTCAGAGTAGTGCATAAAGCCTGCAGGCTGTCAGCTCTGTTTGCACTGGACAATACAGAATAATGGTTCAAGGAGCAAATGAATATAACAAAATCTAATCAACCAATAAATGTTTCAGTGGTGGGCACAGTTCAGCTAATCTGATAATAGCTGAAATAACTTTACATTTAGCCGATTAGTGTTTTTGCTAACTTTGAAAACTTTTAGCAGAATTGGCTTCCGCTAAATTTGAATCCGGTAAATTCAAGTAAAGACATTTCTCTGCACTGCAAGTGTACAGGAGAATGGTGATTTACAGAGTGATGCTGTGCAGAGCTAATCTAAGCACTACCCTGTGATGTGACCACCCTCATAGTACTATTTTATCCCCTCGTACTGTATCTACAACAAACAGTCTCGGACTCATGCGTCATTTTACAGCCAATAACTGAGACTTTAACATAAATGTCAAACCAGAACAGGAAAATAACATGATAAATAACATGAAAAACTCATTTTCACACTCAGAAACATTGTAAACAGAAACGTTTCACCCATAACTCCTACCCAGCATGCTTTGCTAACACTGTCTCTGGGATGTGACTCTCTCACAAATCTTTAATACAAACAGATTTACTGTATTACAGACAGAATATTGAGGATGAACAGTAACTTTGTAGTTAGTTTATAAAAGTAGTTCACCACAAACATGATCTCCAAAGTTCATTAAAGTAAATGACACGAGGGAGACGTCCGACACATTGAACGCAACAACAATTTCCTTTTCTGGACAAGACATCCCCCTCTCCACCTCTCCAAAATAAAAAGAAGTAGTTTGTGTTAACCACTGGCATGACACAAACTCCTTCTTTTTATTTTCTCCAATAAAAGACAAACATAAAATAACTTGACCCAGGTGAGATTCGAACTCGTAGCCTACGGGTCAAGATAAAATGTAGGGCTTAAAGCCAAGAGCTTTTCCTTTACGCCACAGAGGCTTATTGGTTTTTTTTGGAGTCCACCTTTCCTATGAAGGATTCGCCCCATGTAAAATTCTGGCACGCGCAGGATTTAGAGATTATCAGTTATATTTTTAAAACCCTGGCTACGCGCAAGAGTTAGAGAATATTAGTTTATTTTAATGAACTTCAGCTCGCGCTGAAAGGCGGAAATGCTCTGTAGGCTATGGGTGCGCGCTTCGTGTTATTTACGTCCTAACATAAGCTGATTTGTAATCAGTCATTAACAAAAATTTAACTCAGAAACACTAATTCAGCTAACAATTTTTTTAGGGGTTTCTGTAGTTAAATATTAATGAAATCAGCTCGCGCTAAGGTTGTTGTTAGAATGAGTCCCGCCCCTGCTGCAAACAACGAATCAAATGTGAGCAGTATATGACTTCAAACTGGGCCCGGGAGCCCGGCCCGATCAGAACCACGATCGAGCGGGTTCCAAAACGAGAGCCGACCCTGGGCGGAAAAGGCAAATGCGAACATGACGATCCCGGGTTAGACGGCGGGGTGGGGCGGGCCGTTGAGGGCCGTGCAATGCGAAAACGGCTACAGTGATGCTGCATGAACACACTAACACTCAAAATGAGTAATACAAGAAGAGTTTCTCTCACACTGCATATCAGGGAGTGTGTGGGTGGTGGCTTCCTTGTAGGTCAGTGGTGACAATGAAATGAAGAGGCAGGGGATGCGCACATGCACGCACGCACACAAGCACGCACGCACGCACAAACACACACACAGAAATAGAAATTATGGGTAAAGATGGACACCGAAAATATGCATTGCATGCTGCTAAAATGTGTTTCCAACATTTTATGGTCTCTCTTAAGAACAAAAATAACATTGTGAAATGAAGCAGGATAAACAATGATTCAAATTTTGACAAATAAGGGTGTGCAAAAAAACAAAACAGTCGTTTATCAGAAAGCTGCACAGTGAATTGCATTGTTCCAGAAGATGATAAATTAGACTATGGAGTATGCTGTTTGTGGGACTCTGTTTGTTTGGTGGCTCCTCAGATTGAAGAAGTTCTTTGGATGAAGGACGAAACATCTCAGCAAACAAAGAAACTGTCCAGATGATCTGAATGAACTATGTTGGATTTTTACCTGGCATGAACTTTGTGTATGAATTAGACTGATTGTCTTGGAGCCGGTCAAAACATTTCTCTTCTTGTTTGGTGAACTTTGTATAAAATAATTTTAAAAATTAATAAAAGCATTGTGCAATACCAATTAGAATGTTAAACGGTTTTTCTCCAATCTAATATGGGATTTATATGGTAAGACAATATGATTATTGTGGTATGTTTGTTGGCTGTACAATTAAGAAATGTTTCGAACAGTGCCAGCCTTTATTGTAAAGATGTATACATTAGGATAATAAAAAGCTTATGACATACACTTGAATCAAACTACCGTAATGTAAATGCTTTTTGACAGCACTTGTGAAACATTATTTGCTACATTTTATTTCACAGCTACAGTCACACAGGTATTTGGCTTGATTGTTAAATAGGAATTCACGTAGGAGGAACTTCGGTTTCAGTGCGATGCAGGTCGCCATCCAATGGGGCGATCCGTGACCCTTGCAGCATGTCAAAGTGGGATAAATATAAAAAATTGTATTTCAATTATGATGCTCAGCTACTACCATTACAGTAATGAACTTAAATGTACCGGTACTTGTTTTTCTGATGCCACATTTAATTAATTTCATTAGTGTGAAATCAAAGGTTCACACAACATGGATTTTAATCAATATTAGGGTTTAATTTGTTTTTGTTTTTTTATTAAAAAATATGTTTTTCTAATTTTTAGAATGGCAATGTTATCCTTCTAAATTAACAGATATTGGAGTGTATGGACTAAACCAGTAATCTACACCGTTTTAAATAGTTGTGTTCTTATGCCACAGTGTTGCACTGACACATGGTTAAAGGTGGCAGAAGAAGGATTTTGCATAGCAATCTGGGTCAGAATTCAAAGTTTTGTCTCCAAATTCAAGCTTTGACCATTTTTCATTTCAGCAAAAACAACTTTTAATTATTTCTGCAACGACGATTCATTTTGAGACGACACTGGTCTGAATTTATTTGATAAGATACAGCACACTGTAGTTCTGCTTCACTGAACACTGGGGCCTGCTGGGAAGAAGAAAAAAAAGATGCTGCCATCATTTCCTTCAGTCAGCAGGGTGAGCAGCCATCACGTAGTGAATAATAGCTGCTTTTTCTTTGGAGCAGGCAGAAAGGTGACGAAGCAAAACGGAAATGCAACGTTCTTCTGCTTACTTCAGCTCAGACAAATGCTTTGGAGCTTTCGTTAGTTATGAACGCTCAAGCTCATCCCAGTGGGCTGAAAAGAGCATTCAGCTGGTGCTTCACGCCCTCACATGCACACCATTCGACACATAAGGTCAATATCAGCTGTATGTTCTTAGCATGGAGCTTTTTCACCAAGTTTGGCTCATTTCACAGCTAACAATTAAACGTAGCTGTACAGTACTGTTTGTTCTCCAAGTCAGAAGTAAAATGCTGATATTTGTTTTATTCTGTTTTGCCTCCTTGTGTTCATTTCTTCTCATGTAGGAAATGTGTTTTTTTGGGGGAAAATTTTAATTTTATGACAAGTACTTCCAGAAAGAGCGAGAGAGCGAGAGCGCGAGAGCGCGAGAGCGCGAGAGCGCGAGAGCGAGAGCGAGAGAGAGAGAGAGAGAAGAAAAAAACAGAGGTCTTGGTACTTTTATGATAACATTTTAGCATTGAAATATTTATGTGATGAATTTTTACAACAGATTCAAAAAGCACAGCTGATGATGTCGGTTTATGAAAATACAACCATCAGGAGGAGGAGAAAGAGAGAGAAGAACTACTCCTAGTTTAATGAACACATGCACGAGTCGAACTTGTTCAAAAATAATGTTGAGAACGAAAAGGTTTACTTTTACTGCAATAAAATTACAGAAAGCTGTGAAAAAAGTTATTGTGATTTCATTTCATGAACATTTTATGTTCCATTTTTGGCAAATGTTGCGAGTTATCTCTTCTGAATTGTAGTACAGAAATGATTCATGGCGTTATTGGTACTTTATTGTGGATCATGTATTGTGATGTACCTTTACTTTTCACTCTAAGTCATAATTTGGAATTTATTTTGTTGCTCCAATGTGAATTATGCAGCCTAGACATGTGTCTTTTTAAATTGATTCAATCATTATTTTCATTCAAAATTGAGCCAATATCAAAAAGTCACTATTCTTTGTCACACAGTTCTCAACTATCATCTATCATACATAACCATTAAAGGTGCTGTCTGCAGTTTCTGGAACACGCTGGCACTTAGAAAAATTTTGAACAGAGACACATTTCTGGTCCCTCCTCACTCAGAGCCTTATATGACTCAGCTCCACCTTGCTCGCGCTGCAGCCTGGAATGCTCCGCCTCCACTACGTCCCGTCTCAGCCGCTGCAAAGTTCTGTGATTATATGTTAATAAAACGTTCTAAAAAATAAAATAAAAACATGGAGCACTGGTCCAGCAAAACAAAAACACCCTGAAATCTGCAGAGCTTCACGCAGCCACGTTGGACATGATTTAATTCGCTCGTGACTTCCTCATTTCTGTCAGTGGAGGTCTGGAGGAAGAAGCGATCACTTGACTTTTGGCAAAAAAAAAAAAGAAAAGTCCAGAGCAGGGATGAAGAAGGGGGATTTAATACATTTGTGTCACATACAAAACAGTTTTGCATCGCTTTGCAATTATTTCAACGAGAACCTGCGCGGCCGCTGCGGGCTGACAGGCGGGGGCGTGGGTTAGGAGCGTGAGAAGTTAGAAGCTCTGTTTTTATTGGCTGGTTATAAACTCTGTTTTTATTGGCTGGTTAACCGCGGAGCGCTTTGGTTTTTATAAATGCTTTTATTACCACCGGGAGACGCCAGAGGACTATAGTTTTTTTTTCAGAGATTACCTGTCAAACATCAATCTATCATGAAATAGTGGCTGAGTGAAGAAATATGATTAAAAAATAAGTTACATACTGATCCTTTAAAGGAAAAAAAGTTGTTTTGTAGACCAAGCATATTAAAATAAATTAAATTATAGATTTACAAACAAATCATTTTTTTTAATTCAGATTGGCAGCAATGTAAGAACATGATACAGTAAGTATATCAAATAATAATAAAAACAAAACACAAGTTGCACTAGGACATCTTGAGCTTATTTGAGATGAGTTGCTAACAAGCTGTGCCAGCATTTAGTTTCTTGTGACACCTATACTGACAACCAGGTTTTTCAAATTATGTAATTATTACACAAATTGGAAATAAAAATGAGAAATTTAAAAGCTGAATAAATTGTGTTGTCTCCACCCTAGAAATCACCTCTGATGTGCTACAATGTTCATCCTTTGAAATCTAGCAGCCAGACATGTTCTCATGCACAGAAAAGCTCACACGTGCACAGAGCTGAACGTTCAAACTCCTTCATCCGTCTGGAATAGTTAACTTTCTGCTCGGCTGCTTTGGTACAGAGAGACAAGAAGAGTGAGATGGAGGGTGCTGAACCGAGACATGCAAAGTGAGCAAATAAAGAGAAGGAGGAACAGGAGGAAGAGGAACAGGAACAGGAGGAAGACTGTTTCCAAACCTTTTACTCACTCCCAACATCACCAAGTTCAGTGACACAAAAGATTTGGTGTTGCAGCTCCTTTCTTACCTGGCTGGACAAATCCATTGTTGTAACTTTACGTACTTATAACTTCTAAACATAAAACAAATACGATAGTCCTCGGTTTACGACGGTCTCGAGTTACGACGTTTCGTGGTTACGGCGCATCTCCCATACATTTTTATTAATTAATTAATAAATTTTAAAAAATCAAATAAAATTGAAAATTTATTTTGAAAAGCCGAGTTACGCAGTTTCCGGTTTCCGGTTTTACGTTGTAAACGTAGCGACGGAGAAATACTGCACTGTACTCTCTAAAAAAGCGAAGTCTGGTCCTCTGGACGTTCAAAAAACTAAACAAAACTGTACTGCGAACGTGGTTTTACGTCGTAAAAGAATGGAGAATACGGAAGATGGACGGAGGAATGGCTTCACCAGCATAGGAAATTAACTGTTTTTTCCCTTCATTATGGCTCCCAAATGTATGTGTTTTTTTGATAAGTATGTAGGGTACTGTGTTAGGAAAGGCTAAGTGCTTGCTAATACAGTAGTGTACATGTATATATACAGTATGTTGAAGTATGTAGCCTACGTATATTTTGACTTACGTTGAAAATCGGTTTACGACGCCACGTAGGAACGGATCTACGTCGTAAGCCGAGGACTACCTGTACTAATATTATTTGTGTTTACAAAAAACACTTTTTATTCTTCTTTCAGCTGCTCCTTTGGTCAGGGATCACCACAGCGAACAAAGTCACATGAAGACTTGGCTCTTTTTTTTTTACGCCATATGTCAATAAAATAAAATAAAAGTCACATTTTTGTCATCTGTGTATGTTTCCCATACAAGACGAAATTCGTCTCTGCATTTAACCCAACCACCACCAGGTGGTGCAGTGGGCAGCCATAGAAAGCGCCCGGGGAGCTGGGGAAATAGGTGTGCACTCATAGACACCCCAAGGTGTGTAGTGGCCGGGGTTCGAACCTGGGTCCTTCGGGTCCCAAGTCGGGAGCCCTGCCTCTACACATGCCCTTCCTGACACAACCACAGACCACCGAGCTACCACAGCCCTCTGTGTGGAACAGAGAGCTGCTATCTAGGGTGCCCAGGGGAGCAGATAGTGGGGGTTAAGGGCCTTGCTCAAGGGCACAGAGTGGGGCAAATTAGGGTGGAGACAGGTGTGGGTGTTTCACCAACCCCACCCACATTTTCATGTTCTCGGTACCGGGAGTTGAACCAGCCATCTTCCAATCACAGGCCCACCTTCTTTAACCTCTGCGCCACTACTTCCAAACACCAAACACGTTTTATATGATCAAAAAATGCTGTATATTTTCTAAGAAATTGTTCATTTTAATAAATGAATAATAATTTATTAATATGATATTTTTTCTGCCAAAAAGCAGCATTTCATAAACCCAAATAAATAATCGTATTACAAAACAAACCTAACAAACACTTCACATTTGGCATTAAGTGGAAGCCATGAAATAATGAATCCTTTTTAAGTTGTATTAAAAATAAATGACACATTAATATACAATAAATGTATTTTTTCACGTTTCTTTTCAGGTGGCACAGTGGCACAGTAGAGCTGCGGCCTCTCAGCGAAAAGGTCTTCGGATTAAATCCCGGCCGGAGACCTTCCTAGGCGGAGTTTGCATGTTCTTGATGTGTGGGTTTTCTCCGGGTACTCCGGTTTCCTCCCACAAACCCAAAACGTTCATGTTAGGCTGATTGGTAACTACATTGTCCCTAGGTGTGAGTGAGAGAGTGAATGGTTGTCTCGTTTGTCTCTATGTGTCCCTGTGATGGACTGGAGACATGTCCAGGGCAAGGGTCTGATTCCTGTGTGGGACTGGTATCCTCCTGACTGCAAGATACCAGTTTTCTTAAAGGGGACCTCAGATGTATTTTTTAAATTTTTATGGTATTTCTGTGGGATATCCAGACCCTATTCCTTCAATTTAATGCACAAAATAATTATTAGATAATCAATTATACCCTTTTTAATTCTGCCATTTTTAACTTTCGTTTTGAACGACCGGTTTCTTGAAGTCCACGCCCTTCAACGATCTGTTCACGCCCTCTGTAACAGCCAGTATCTGTAATGTGTTGTTGTTTTAAAATTAGCTCTTTTTTTATTACTCATTTGACTTACTGTTAGTGTTAGCTTAAGATAACTTACCGAAACCCGTCTGAGCGCGCCGCAGTTTGCTGCTCCTTTTAGCATTAGACCACCCGAATCCGAAGCTAATGTTAGCTTGTTCCTCTTCCGGTTTTCGCCAGCTCCGCTCGTGAAGCACGCGGAGATTTTGGGAGTTATCGCTGTTCCAGTGAAGACAACACAAAGTTCACCAAGTGTCTCCCGTAAATTAATCTGTAAGGAGAAGGTCCTCTTGCTGCGAGCCTGCTGCGAGGCTGCTGCAAGGCTGTACAGTTGAAGCTCCGCTCCATCGCGCCGGAAGAGGGTCCCGTCGAACCCGGTCCTTACGCCGGCGGTCCGCTCGTTTAATTTTTACCGGCTGCGCGTTGGCAGCGATCGCAAATACACTAAAAATTGAACTAAAACATAAAAATAACAATTATACTTTATTTATAAAGCCATTTAAAAAAACACAGCTGCAACAAAGTGCTGTACACATGAAATTAAGAACATATAAACAAAAGATGAGATGAAATCATGAAAAACAACAGTCATGTGTTTAATACAGAAGTGGGTTGAGCCTAACCAGGGGTTGCTAGGTGAGGGGCTGGACTCAGGTTTGATCTGATTGGCTGCGGCTTGGCTGCGGCTTGTGACGTCAATAAATGCAGGAAGTGTGAATCCTGGTGTATTTATCAAAAATAAATAAATCTACTTAGAGTAAATAAACCACTGGGTGCATTTTTTTGGCACAAGGACTGTTTTTTTATGAAGTAAATACCCAAAGTTTAGTAAAAAAACATTAAAAAGTGAATTTTGCATGTGTGGTCCCCTTTAAAAAAATCACTCCTGAGACATGGATAGGCCTTGAATAGCCTGGTTAAAACCAGACCCTCGTCCTTCACTTCGCTTCGGACTAGGGTCTGGACTTTCTCCATAGAGAAACGATTCTTGCTGGAGCCGTGGCCTCTGCTGATGGCTGCTCCCCCATGGTCTGCTGAACTTGACTTCAGCTCCGCCTCCTGCTGAATTTTCTCTCGCTGCCGTTGCATATTCTATGTTTATATGTTAATAAAAAATAAAACCATGGATCGCTGGTCCAACACACCAGAAGACCAGAAAATCTGATGGGACTCGGGCAGCAACGAACACGAGTTTAATTCTCTCGTGACAACCTGAAGCATCAGCGGAGGGAGAGGAGGAGGAGGGAGCGAGCGATAACTTGACTTTTGGCAAAAAAACAAAAGAAAACTCCAGATAAGGGATTAAGAAGGGGAAATTAATACATTTGTGTCACATATAAAACAGTCCTGCATCGCTTTGCATCGCTTTGAATGAGAACATGCGGCTGCTCGTTGGCTGCGCGCTCCCCCGTGGTCTTCTGAACTTGACTTCAGCTCCGCCTCCTGCTGAATTTTCTCTCGCTGCCTTTGGATATTCTGTGTTTATATGTTAATAAAACGTTCTAATAAAATAAAATGAAACCATGGATCGCTGGTCCAACACACCAGAAGACCAGGAAATCTGATGGGACTCTTTAATTCTCTCGTGACAACCTCAGTCATTTCCTTGTTCATTTCACTCAGCGGAGGGAGAGGAGGAGGGAGCGAGCGATCACTTGACTTTTGGCAAAAAAACAAAAGAAAACTCCAGATAAGGGATTAAGAAGGGGAAATTAATACATTTGTGTCACATATAAAACAGTCCTGCATCGCTTTGCATCGCTTTGAATGAGAACATGCGAATGCTCGCTGGCTGCGAGCTGGGACAGGTGGGGGCGTGGGTTAGGGGCCAAAAACTCCGCCTCTTCTGTTCTCTGATTGGTCCGGTCAAAAATCGGCCGGAGAAATCGTTGTCTGTGGGAGAAGTCCCAGACTGCAGTGAAGGGAAATGAGAATTGAGCGGAGCTGTGCAGGAAGGCGAGGGCCAGGCTAGGCCTTGAATGAAGTTCCTTTTATCTGGACATGTCAGTTTATAAAAGGTTTATTAAACCATAGTGCAGGTCGCACATGCACAAAAAAATGACTGAAATATTTCTGTAACTAAAACAGAGGGAACTTTTTGCCCAAATGATGCAATGCAACGTGAACAGGTCAAAGTAAATGTATCCTGTACATTTATGTGATTGCAGGCTAGAAAAAACACTTCATACAGACAACTCTTCCCATTGTGAATCAGTTTACCCATGATCCCATAATATAATTTTACATGCTGCCACCACAGGGACTTTACAGTTAAGATAACAGCTAAAATCTGGACTTGAATACAGAAAAAGTTCCTTGAGGCAGGATATGTGACTGAGATTCTCACAAAACTATGCAACACATGACAATATTTGCAACACAAATACATAAATTAAAGTGTTGTACAAAAGACGAAAAACAAGCGTTTGTTCTCATTTTTGAATCAGGAGGCCACATGACTTAGGATTTTATTATATATTTTAATCAAATCAAATTTTATTTTGATTTGGCTTTGGACTGAAATGTCTCTTGTCTCACCATCTTTTTCCCTGTCTCTTAGTCAGATGAACAGTTGGCGTAAACACACAGCAGTAACAATCACGTCAAGCCTTCCCTGACGCTCATGTAAAGATGATTTTGGGTGAGTCACAGATTCAAATAGAGAAAGAAACAAATCAATAGTAGACAGAGCGGCTTGAATAGTGCACCAAGATTGATAGTTATGATGACATTCAGGACAAGATAGACAAAAAAACTGTGTAGAGCAGGGGATGGAGTTCCTGTAGTAAATATCTGTTTTTCTATTTATCTGGCTCTCATCCAGTTCTAATATCTCATCACCCCTCTTAAAACATCTGATGGAAATCACACAACAAGCTCTGAATAAACTCTCCCCTATGGATAAATCTGCTGCAACCATTTCTCTATACAGTATATGTAAGTTTGATGTTCAATTATATGCAAGGCCATGTTATTTTTAGATATATACAGAATGAAAAAATGTATTTGTAAAAGTTATACATCACAAGTGTTGCTGAGAAAAGGAAGCTCTTTTCTATATCCGTTCCCCTTTTAATGTCATCTCCTGTCTTCCTATTCCCATAGCAGTTTCTTACTTCCCCACCTCCAGCTTTCTTAATGTGCTTTTTGAGTTGAAAACAAGGCTGTTGTACCCTTCTGCCGGCCATCAAACATTTACATCCTCTGGTGCTGTGGAGTGAAAAACGGAGAAAGGCAAATGGGAAGAAGCACCAACAAATGACACAAAGTGGCATGGATAGTCAACAGGAAAATAGAGAGGAGCCGACAACAGACAAGAGCATAAGTCACAGGAAGAAAGATCAGAGGGAAATATTTAAATTTAAAAGACTCAAATGGACAAAGAAAGCATAAATGACAGAGGCAGAAAAAGAAATGGAATGAAGAAAGGGTTGAATAGTTCTAACAGAAGAGTCATTGTCTGAGTGTCTGTAGGTCAGAAGGTCATGAGGTGCCACATTTAGCCTAGAAAATGCTACAATACAGGTGGTCCCCGACTTACGAGCACATCGACATACGAGGTTCCGGACTTACGAGCTGACTAACGAACAGTAAAGTTGTACAGAACATACAGAAAATACAGCACTGGTATGTGTTTTTAGATGAAAGTGTGTTAGCTAACCATTTGTAAACAAGTTTCTGAGCATGTTTATGAATTAGTATACGTTTGTGTTGAAAAACGAGTGTTCGTAGTAGCGCTAGCATAAATTTTCCGACTTATGGCCGAAAATCCGGACTTACAAGCAACACGTGTTTCATGTTCCGACATAAAATTTTTCGTCTTACGAGATAGTCGTAGTAACGGAACTCGATCGTAAATCGGGGACCACCTGTAGTAGGATGATCCCAGAATATAATCAACCACATGAAGAGTACTATGAATCAAATCCTATTAGGACATTTATATTACCAGAATGCACACGAAAAACAACCCAGACGGTCAAAGGTGGGCGCCAGACCGCTAGGGAGCGCTAGAGCACTAATCTGCTTATAGCGGACCTAAACAATTTGTTAGCGTTATAGCGGATTGACTAACTTTTATAATTCATAGGCGGATTTGCGCTATTTTTATTTAAAATGCAGTACCACTAATAACTAATTATCTATCAGTAAAAATGAAAAAACTTATTTACGGGCTCTTAAATCAACTGGACGACTGCTCACGGACCATATCCTGTCACCGCCGGATGTGGTCCGTGAACAAAAGCGGTCCCCGCCCTAAGGCGGGGCTACAGAGAGCGCTCTCTCTATAGCAGTTAGCAGCCAGTGTGTTACTCTGCAGCCTTATTGCTTGTTTTCGAAGAGTCAGACGAAGAGTTTTTAACATGGAGGGTGAACTTATGGATGTTTCTCAGCGGCCTACGCGACGCGTCAGCGCCTCATTTGCCCTGTTCAAAATGGCGACGGCCACAGAAGTGAAGGACTTTACAAGAAAACACGGTAAAAACAATTACCGTATTCATCGGCGTATAAGTCGAACCGGAGTATAAGTCGCACCAACCTAATTATGCCCAATTAAATGGAAAAATCAACGTACAAGTCGCACCGGCCTATAAGTCGCACCGGCCTATAGGTCGCACCTCACGTGAACTGGTGTTTTGCCCAAAATGGACTGGCTGCCAAATTGTTTGGAAGGACTTTTGACAAGATTATCACATAAAAACTACAGTATTTTGTTTGATGTGTCTTAGTTGAACTTTTCATTAATAAATGAACATAATTTTTGTATATTTTGTGTCTTTCATCATTTATCTTTAAAGATAAACACATAAAAATATATTTTTATTAGCTGACATTACAGTAAAAAACGTGTCTCAGTTTAAAATGATGACAGAAACAGATACTGTATTTATTTTATGGTTTTTATTTATTTATTCAAAACCATTGAAGTCTTCATCTTCTGTGTCACTGCACCATTTTTGGACCAGGCAGATGTCAACAGTGTAGGTACTGTAAAGGGTTTCTTAGCGCCCATAGCGGCCGAAACTGGTACTGCACCATTTTTGGAGTTTTTGACCAAAGTCAAATTATGACCAAAATATTGGAAAAATCGACGTATAAGTCGCACCGGCCTATAAGTCGCAGGGCTTAGAAATGTAGGCAAAAAGGTGTGACTTATACGCCGGAGAATACAGTATTTCTTTGCTGAGAAAAAATATATTTCTTAACTGACTTTATAGCACAAGGTTTTTCTGAGCTTAACCGTTTCACGAAATGGTCAAATCTGCTGGATTCAAAAAGTAGTTCGCCATTTGCCCTGTTCAAAATGGCGACGGCCACAGAAGCTAAGGACTTTACAAGAAAACACGGTAAAAACAATTGTTTCTTTGCTGAGAAAAAAATATTTCTTAGCTGACTTTATAGCAGCAGACCCTCTGCAATATCGCGTGGACATCGGGGGCAGTTCCCTTGGATTGGCAGACTGGGGTGGTGGTTCCTCTATTCAAAAAGGGGGACCGTAGAGTGTGTTCCAACTATAGGGGGATCACACTCTTAAGCCTCCCTGGTAAGGTCTATTCAGGGGTTCTGGAGAGGAGGGTCCGTCGGATAGTCGAACCTCGGATTCAGGAGGAACAGTGTGGTTTTCGTGCTGGTCGTGGAACACTGGACCAGCTCTACACCCTCAGCAGGGTCCTGGAGGGTACGTGGGAGTTTGCCCAACCAGTTTACATGTGCTTTGTGGACTTGGAAAAGGCATTCGACCGCGTCCCTCGGGGGGTTCTGTGGGGGGTACTCCGGGAGTATGGGGTACCAGGCCCATTGATATGGGCTGTTAGGTCCCTGTACGACCGGTGTCAGAGCTTGGTCCGCATTGCCGGCAGTAAGTCAGGCTCGTTTCCAGTGAGAGTTGGACTCCGCCAAGGTTGCCCTTTGTCACCGATTCTGTTCATAACTTTTATGGACAGAATTTCTAAGCACAGCCAAGGTGTTGAGAGTAGGGGTGGGCCATATCGTCTCGTTTACGATAATACCGGTGGATTTTTTGACACCGGTGAAAAAAATTATATTGCGGCATCCTATGATGACGTCATTTGACTGCGTCACTTTGCGATAACGGTGGTTTTGTGGAGGAACGCGGACCGCGTGAAGCAGCAGACAGCAGCCGGTGTTCCGTGGAGACTGCCTTCATGTGGAGATGCCCTACATTTTGTTAATACGCATGCGCGCGCACACCGCGAGGAGGAGGAACGAGCTAGCATTAGCCTCATAGTTGCATCCTCGTAGCTTCACCGGGCAGCCGGCTTTGTGCGATCAGAGGTCCCTGGAGCTCGCCTCGATGTCGGACTGGAAGCCGAAGACATCGGGGGACAACGAGCTAACTTGGAATAATAAAGCCGACAACCTTTTAGGAGGTGCGTGCAGCTAAACCGGACTGCCCGGAGCTGCGGGTTCGGGGGCTAAATGCTAACAGCTGAAGGCGGCGCGCACAGACTGCGGCGTCGGTAAGTTATTAAAACTTTTTCTGTCTCCAACTGTATGAAGTTAGGATACTAACAGTCCTTCCTGTAAAGGGTTTAAACTGCGTGGTGCTACAGAAAGCTGCGAAGCTCAGACGTAACGCAGCGGTGCTAACAACTGGAGCTAACAGCTGGAGCTAACAGCTGGAGCTAACAGGCAAACTGATGACAGAAGCTGCCGCTTAAAGTAAGAAATTATTATTTTTATTTACTGTATGCTCTTTTAAAATGTGTTAAAGTGTTAGAATAGTCATTACCGCACACCTCAGTGGCGGCTGGTGCGGTATATATATTTTTGCTTGTTAAATATGAATATATTTTTTTGTATTCTGGTGACTGTTTATGAAAAGTCATTTTGAAATTACACATTTGTTTGGTTGATTCAATAAAAGGAGAAAATGTGAAATATCGTCTGATATCGTTATCGGGGTATTTCAAAAAATATATCGTGATATCATTTTTTGGTAATATCGCCCACCCCTAGTTGAGAGGATCCGTTTTGGTGGCCTTAGAATCACTTCTCTGTTTTTTGCAGATGATATGGTCCTATTGGCTTCATCAGGTCGTGATCTACAGCTTTCGCTGGAGCGGTTTGCAGCCGAGTGTGATGCGGCCGGGATGAGGATCAGTTCCTCCAAATCCGAGGCCATGGTCTTGAGCCGGAAAAGGGTAGAGTGCCCTCTCCAGGTCGGGGAGGAGGTCCTGCCCCAAGTGGAGGAGTTTAAGTATCTCGGGTCTTGTTCACGAATGAGGGAAAACTGGAGCGTGAGATCGATAGGCGGATAGGTGCAGCATCCGCAGTGAAGCGGGCGCTGTACCGGTCTGTCGTGGTGAAGAGAGAGCTGAGTCAAAAGGCAAAGCTCTCAATTTACCGATCGATCTACGTTCCCACCCTCATCTATGGTCATGAGCTTTGGGTTGTGACCGAAAGAACGAGATCTCGGATACAAGCGGCTGAAATGAGTTTTCTCCGCAGGGTGTCTGGACTCTCCCTTAGAGATAGGGTGAGAAGCTCAGTCATCCGGGAGGGACTCGGAGTAGAGCCGCTGCTTCTCCACATCGAGAGGAGCCAGTTGAGGTGGCTCGGGCATCTGGTTAGGATGCCTCCTGGACGCCTCCCTGGTGAGGTGTTCCGGGCATGTCCCACCGGGAGGAGACCCAGAGGAAGACCCAGGACACGCTGGAGGGACTATGAACGCCTTGGGATTCCCCCAGAGGAGCTTCTCCAAGTGGCTGGGGAGAGGGAAGTCTGGGCCTCCCTACTTAGGCTGCTACCCCCGCGACCCGACCCCGGATAAGCAGACAAAAATGGATGGATGGATGGACTTTATAGCACAAGGTTTTTCTGAGCTCAACTGTTTCACGAAATGGTCAAATCTGCTGGATTTTAAAAATTAGTTTGCCATTTGCACGTTAGCGCGTTAGCGTTTAGCTTCCGCTAGCTTTGCTGATACATAAGCGCTTTTGAAATAGCGGAACTAATTTTTGGATTAGCGCTGCCCAGCACTGCAGACAGTAAATGAAAACAGCCCACTGGAGCCACTGTTATGTGAAATACAAAAAAAAAAAACTTTAATGTGAGTAAATCGTTCCAAATAATCACTCAAACAACACATGCTAAAATCTCAAGAATCCTTTTTACCTCATCCCCCCCCCCCAAAAAAAAAAAAATATCTACACAACAAATACAGCAACATACAAATCACAAAAGAGAATGTGGTTTTGCCTGTGTGTGCATGTTTGATGCAAACATATCTCATTTTAATATTACTCCCAGAAAGTATACATTGGATCTACTGTATATCTACAGCCAAATAACTTAAATTCCAAATGATTCAAAATGGCTGCCAAAGCCAACTGACACAAAAAATATGTAACTAAAAATCTGATGTGGTAGGAGCTGAGAGTCATTCAAAACACACCCATTTAGGCCTGTCACAATAACAAATTTTGCTGGGCAATTAATTGTCTCAGAAATTATTGCGATAAACGATAATATTCTTTCTTCTTCTTCTTCTTTCGGCTTTTCCCTTTTCAGGGGTCGCCACAGCGAGTCATCCTCCTCCACCTCACTCTGTCCTCTGCATCCTCTGTCCTCACTCCAACTACCTCCATGTCCTCTCTAACTGCATCCATATATCTCCTCTTTGGTCTCCCTCTTTGTCTTTTTCCTGGCAGCTGCATTTCTAACATCCTTCTACCAATATACCCACTGTCCCTCCTCTGGACATGTCCAAACCATCTCAGTCTGGCCTCCCTAACTTTATCTCCCAGTTGTTTAACATGTGCTGTACCTCTGATGATCTCATTCCTGATCTTATCCATCCTTGTCACTCCTAAGGAGAACCTCAGCATCTTCATTTCTGCCACTTCCAGTTCTTTCTCCTGTCTTTTTGTCAATGCCACTGTCTCCAGACCATACAACATAGCTGGTCTCACCACTGTCTTGTAAACTTTTCCTTTGACCTTTGCTGACACCTTTTTGTCACAAATCACTCCTGAAACTTTTCTCCATCCACTCCATCCTGCCTGGACTCTCTTTTTCACCTCTTTACCACATTCCCCATTTTCCTGTACAGTGGACCCCAAGTACTTGAAGTCCTGCACCTTTGTGACCTCTGCTCCTTGTAGCCTCACTGTTCCACTGGCCTCCCTCTCATTCACACACATGTACTCTGTCTTACTACGACTGACTTTCATTCCTCTTCTTTCAAGAGCATACCTCCACCTCTCCAAGTTCTCTTCCACTTGTTCCCTGTTCTCACCACAGATCACAATGTCATCTGCAAACATCATAGTCCATGGGGATTCCTGCCTGACCTCATCTGTTAGTCGGTCCATCACCAGAGCAAACAAGAAGGGGCTCAGAGCCGATCCTTGATGCAATCCCACCTCCACCTTGAAGGTATCTGTCACACCCACAGCACATCTCACCACTGTCCTGCTGTCCTCATACATGTCCTGTACCAGTCTAACATACTTTTCTGCCACTCCAGATTTCCTCATGCAATACCACACCTCTTCTCTTGGTACCCTGTCATATGCTTTTTCTAAATCCACAAACACACAATGGAGTTCTTTCTGACCCTCTCTGTACTTCTCTATCAACATCCTCAAAGCAAAGATGGCATCTGTGGTGCTCTTTCTTGGCATGAAACCATACTGCTGCTCACAGATAGTTACATCTTGTCTAAGTCTTGCTTCCACAACTCTCTCCCAGATCTTCATTGTGTGGCTCATCAACTTAATTCCCCTGTAGTTGCTACAACTCTGTACATCACCCTTGTTCTTAAAAATGGGAACCAGCACACTTCTTCTCCATTCCTCAGGCATTTTCTCACCCTCAAATATTCCATTAAATATTTGAGTCAAAAACCTCACTGCCATCTCTCCGAGACATTTCCAAACCTCCACTGGTATGTCATCAGGTCCTACTGCCTTCCCCTTCTTCATTCTTTTCAGAGCTTTCCGGACTTCACCCTCACTAATCTTTCCCACTTCCTGGTCCACAGTTTCTATTACCTCCACTCTTCTTTCTCTTTCATTCTCTTCATTCATTAGCTCCTCAAAGTAATCCTTCCATCTTCCCATCACACACTCCTCACTTGTTAGAACATTCCCATTCCCATCTTTAATAAGCCTAACCTGCTGCACATCCTTTCCAGCCTGATCCCTCTGTCTTGCCAATCGGTACAAGTCCTTCTCGCCCTCTTTAGTGTCCAGTCTCCCATATAACTCATTGTACGCCCTCTGCTTTGCCTTAGCTACTTCCCTCTTTGCTCTATGTCCCATCTCCTTATATTCCTGTCTCCTCTCTTCAGTCCTCTCACTGTCATATTTCTTCTTGGCTAATCTCTTTCTTTGAATGGCATCCTGCACTTCACTATTCCACCACCAGGTTTCCTTATCATCCATTCTCTGTCCAGATGACACACCAAGTACCTTCCTACCTGTCTCTCTAATTACTGTTGCTGTAGTAGCCCAGTCACTTGGAAGCTCTTTCTTACCACCCAGAGCCTTTAACAGCTCGTCTCTGAATTTCTCACAACATTCTTCCTTCTTTAGCTTCCACCATTTGGTCTTCTTCTCTGATTTTACTCTTTTTCTCTTCTTCGCAACAACAGTCATTCTACACACAACCATCCGATGCTGTCTGGCCACACTCTCCCCTGCCACAACCTTACAGTCTCCAATCTCCTTCAGGTTTCCTCTTCTACACAGAATGTAGTCGATCTGCGTACTCCTTCCTCCACTCTTATAGGTCACTCTATGTTCCTCCCTCTTTTGGAAATAGGTATTGACTATAGCCATTTCCATTCTCTTGGCAAAATCCACCACCATCTGTCCTTCCTGGTTTCTTTCCTTGACACCAAACCTACCCATCACTTCCTCATCCCCTCTGTTTCCTTCACCAACATGTCCATTCAGGTCTGCTCCAATCACCACTCTTTCCTCCCTGGGAATACTCTCTATCACTTCATCCAAATCTTTCCAAAATTTATCTTTCTCCTCCTCATCACATCCAACCTGTGGAGCATAACCACTTACTATGTTTAGCATCAGACCTTCTACTTCTACCTTTAGACACATCACCCTATCTGACACTCTCTTCACCTCTACTACATTCTTTGCCAACTCCTCCTTCAGGACCACCCCTACTCCATTTCTCTTTCTATCCACACCATGGTAAAACAGTTTAAACCCTGCTCCAATACTGCGAGCCTTGCTGCCCTTCCACTTGGTCTCTTGGACACATAAAACATCTACCTTTCTTCTCTGCATCATGTCAGCCAGCTCTCTACCTTTGCCTGTCATTGTCCCCACATTTAGAGTTGCAACCCTCAGTCCTACATTCTTCACTTTCCTCCTCTCCCTCTGTCTCCTGACACGTTTTCCTCCTCGGCGTCTTCGACTAACAGTAGTACAATTTCCGCCGGCACCCTGTTTGTCAACAGCACCGGTGGCGGACGTTGTTAACCCGGGCCTCGACCGATCCGGTATGGTTTCACTTTGATGAACTCGCATTATGGTTTTGGCAAGTGTTTTACGTCGGATGCCATTCCTGACACAACCCTCACCATTTACCCGGGCTTGGGACCGGCACAAGAGATACACTGGCTTGTGCTCCCTAGTGGCTGGCTTCGCGATAAACGATAATATTGTTTGAAATTTAACAATAATTAATTGTCAAGTTGTAGTAGAAATGTTGATTTGTTTGGGGTGTAGTATCTTTTTGGACTACCAGATGGCAATAGTTTGAACCAAAGGATGGATAGTTGAGCAGCGTGTCTCTTCAAGAAAAATGGGAGGGAGGGCTCTTGACGTGACATTGGTTGACATGGTGACATGGCTGACGCTCAGGGATGTGAGCTCTTTAGCGAAGCATTTTTCACACAAAGCTTTTAATTAATAAATCAGTAAACAAGTTCTCAGCTTCTTTTTGCAGAGAAAAACAACTTTTTTCACAAAGGCACAGGTTTCAACCGTGAATTTTGGAGCTTCGACAAGACGGAGGTTTATTTCCGAGGTTGACCTGTTAGCTTAACTCGCATTTTAGCTTCTCAGCTTAGCTGCTTTTAATGATCCAAAAACGCGATTTTGGACGGTTAGCATTAAAGAGAAAGGGCGGGGTCAGTGAAGAGCACCGGAATTGAGACGTGTCAGGGAGAAACGATAAAGTCGGTAAATGAAAATGAGGTCGATAATTTTTTGTTTATCTTCTTGTTGCACATATTACAGGCACGTTCAAGTTCAGATTAATATTTACCAGGTCAACATTATTTGACAGGGGTTTTCTCAAGTTATCTTAGTTATATTTGACTTATGATCACAAACTTCACATTCTCAGCTGGTGCATTTGCCTCGATTCATTCTTGAATTTAAAAGTCAAACTTTCCTCAGACTGCACAAGTACTTCAGAATGACATCCACAACATAAGACTAAGAAGAGAAGCTTTGGTGCAGCAAGTATTAAAAAAGTAGTTTATTTGTGCCTGCTGGTTTACATCCTTGGTACCGGTAATTAATGCAGTGGAAAATATACAACAATATTCCTGCATAATAACCATTTTGTTTGTTGTATTTTTAAAAAGTCACGGACAAAGCCTTTCACTGATTTATCTTTTTTTCATGACAACCCCACCCCACCCTCAGGTGGAGAAGCAATCAGACCAGACTGAGTACATGGCCAGTACAACCCTGCGGGAATTCCAGGTGGGGCTTCTTTCTTTATTTCTTTCTTCTTTCTTTCCTTCTTTTCTTTCTTTTCAACTCTCTTTTGGGGAAAAAAAGGATGATGAAATGTTATGGCACTGCCCAATATTTTTATAACATGGGATAAAGCGAAAAAGCAGTTATTACCCTTGTAATGTTGCGTCTTTCTTGCACAGATTGAACTTTATCATTAGAACTTATGGGCTTGAAATTTTAAAAATAGATTTAAAATATAAAAAATGCATTTTATAAACACCTGATCCTTCTCTTCAGGATCAGTCTTCATCTCGTTTTTGTCCGTGCTAACTTAATTGTTACTCTACATCTTTTAGAGATGACTGATTTTATTTAATTTTTCTCTTTGGCTATCTTACTGCTTTTATTTTTTCCTCATATTTCTATTTTTAGTGTTTTGTAAGTCACTCGTGGCACCTCAGACTGAGTCAGCTGTTAGACTTCAATGTCTCATTCAAGGATATTTGTCAGGAACATGCCCGTTAATGGGCTTGACTGCTGGTTAATGGCTATAATGGATGTATTAGGTGTTGCCAGTTCCTTGGCTTGAGCCTGGGGATTTATGAGAACAAACAAGGAAAAGAACATCTTTAATGATACCTACATAAAACCATTATCCATGTTTTTCTCTTGCTTTTCTCCCCTGAGCCCACCCAACCCCCACCAGCCTGCACAGACAGAGGATTTACAATAAGAGGAGACGTAAACAGACATTCTGACTGTTGCGGTGGAGATGGAACAAGTAACCATTCACAAACGCATTACGTGTGGTCAGAAATCACCCACTAGCTCAGGCGAATAGATGAAAATGTATGCATACTTTCACACAGGCAAGAATTATAGCTGCATAAACATTATAGAAAATCACATTTGAGACGTCTGCTATCAGATAACTCAGCGTGTAGACACAATATAGACAAATGGATTATTATCTAGACCAATTTCCTGTTCCTAACATCCCACAGCAGATTTCTTTTGTTCCAGCTCACTGCACATAAGCCACGATAAGCCTGTTTATCACTCAATTTTGAAACCCATTTCAGAGACAATGATCTGCGTCTAAGAATGTATATGAATTCTTCCTTTTGAGGATGATGGCTTTCACCTTCACAGACATACACGAGAAATGTACCTGATCTTCAAGTGCTCAATTTAAACAAAAAGTCACCTTGAGCTACTGCAGGGAAATCACACTAGTTCTTTGATTTCCCTTTAATCCGCACATTGCATAACGTAACAAGCCCTATTTTCACATTTAATGTAGAGCCTAACTGCTGAGAAAGGCAGGTCGAGTAGGTGGGGAGAGAAGATTTAGGGACGGGATTAAAGTGACATATAAAATGAAATATTGGGTTCATAGAAAACTGAAAATGATGAATCATTTACTTGTTCTGATGTTTGTGATTATTTTAATTACCAGATCTTTAGTAAGGAAAACTATGCCAGTGAGCCTAGACTGCTCATTTGTTGGCTTTGCAGCACATTTGTGTTTAATAAAGTAAATATTTACTTGCTACTTAGTTGTGAGAGTCAAAAAGTACCATCAGGTTGTATATCAGCAGTCATCCAAAACTTGATGTGAACAGCAGAAGCAGTTTATTTGGATGCTGGGCGGTTACACTACATAAACGCTACAGGAGAGTGCTGCCTGCTGAATATTGCTTTATTGCATTATGTAACCTCCTAACCCACTGTCAAATTGCCACACAGTAAATCTGTGGTACATTTGATCCCTTTTTGAAGGGTTCATCTACCCAATTTATCCCCACCTTTTTTAAAAAATTCTTTGTTTTCCCCAAAACTACCTGTGCAATTCTTAAATCAGTTCCTGTCTGTCTGAATCCAAGATCTCACTGTTAATCCCTTGTTCCAATTGTTTTTTTTTCTTCCTTAGTCATTTTCTCTTTTCATTTTCTCCTAATTCCCTAACCCCTTCATGTCTCTGTACCATCCTCCACTCATCCTCATTTTCTTCTTTCTCTAGGTTTTCCTCCATCACTTGAAGTCACATCTGTTACACCTCAATTTATTTTCCTCCAGTCTCTTTGAATGCCTGTCTAAACCCTATTTAACCGGTGCTTCTCCACTTATTGGCCTTACCAGGTATGAGCCACAGTGAAGCGTCGCCTCTGTCGGATGCTCTTGTTCACCATCATTTTACGGAAGAGGCGAGGGGAGCTTCTCGGGGACAGTTTGGGAGACGTGGCCCCCCTTCTGCCTGGCATCCTCGGAGGTTCCAGCTCCAAGTGCATGTGCTCCTTGAACGTTCGGATGCACGAGTCCATCTCAACGCTCAGCTCATTGGACGACATACCTGCCGACTTGGGTTGTGTCCTCTACGACAGACGATCAGTCCTCTGTGAAGTTCTTAAAAAATGGGTCCAAGTTCTGCTCGCAAAGCCAGTCATGTAGTCTCTTTGCTTTACTCAGAAACTCAGAAGATTTTTTACTACGTTGAGACGTTTCAGGATAAACGAGGCAGCCCGATGTAAACATTCACCAAGAAAAATGCCAGCATACCATTCCGTTGGTTGCGTGGATTTGCTTCTGCTCGTCGTTGTACCCCCTCTACCTCGTCTTTCACAGGTTTAGGGATTAGCCAGCCATCAGTCGTGCTGTCTGGCTTGCCTTTTGTTGACTCATGTCGTCCTGCAGATCTTTTGCTCATGAGGCATTTAGAAGTTCTTTACAGCAAGATTATGCACAGAAGAAAAAAAAATCATCTCAACTCTTCTCTTCCATCTTTCTCCCCTTGTCCTCCTGCCTGTAAAGTGCACACCCCTGTAGTTCTATCACCGGTGGTGCCTGTTCAAATGCACACCTCAGTCCCAAGTCTTTCTCTCAGTCCATTCAGGTCTCGTAATGTTGGAGGATCTCCCTTATGAAATATTCAGAAGAGCTGAAAACTGCTTTCTGCCTTCTCCTGTCTTGCTCTGCCTCCATCAACCATTGCTTGACTGACCTCCTCTCTCTGCAAACAACCCCCACCTCTCTTCTGAAGGCACTCCCGGTGTGACTCCCGCTATGCCGAGCCTCGAGTCAGACCACCCTTCTCTCGCACAGTCAGAGCAGTGAGCAGAGCAAAACACTGCTCGCAAGCAAATACTTCCCTCTCTGTTTCATTCAGAATATACGCATGGAAGCCGGAGCAGGAGCACAACAGCTGCAGGCCACGCCTACACTGATCAGGATTGGCCAGGGCTGATTGTGACGAAAAGCAGGCTGGCACAGTAACAGGTAGTCAGGTTTATTATATTATGACCTTTTTTGAGCTTGGGTTTGCTGTAATGTTGCTGAATATGTTGTGACCTTTTGTAACTAGTGAGGAGGAGCCAAAAGGAAAAGACAATTTAGAGTGGAGGCAAATGCAAACAGCTTAAATGAGGATTACCGACACGCGGCTCGAAGGTCAGCTGATTCAAATGAAAACCCTGACGTGTGCACTTCTGCCAAAAAATGAAGAGTTCTTTGCCAACCAAAAGCCAAACACATTCACTCTATTCATTCTTTCTTTTCTTTTCTTTTTTCTGAATGGCACCAGTCCAACCACATAACTTCATCAGAATGTACTGTATAGAAAAACAAACAATACAAACAAGTTGGGATTTTTGTTTTGTTTTAATAACGCAAAAAGAGAAAAGGAGTAATGCCCTGAAGGTGGAAAACCCATAAAGATGATGAGGTGTGTGTGTGCACCAGAGGAGTGAGAATGGCAGCATGATGAGGAAAATGTGAGCACTTGTCTGCTATTGGACTGATTTGTTTTGGTGGTGAGTCACCGGTGACTCTAAGCAATAGAAGCAGGGAGAGCTGTCTCAATACAAATCTTTGCCAAGAAGCTCCTTAAAACACGTTTTTACAAGCACTGATAAAAAATAAAAAACAAAAACGCTTGCAATAGGTTAAGATGACAGAACACAGCAGATTGTGTTGTTTATATTATTTATTAGACAGGACTCAAATTTAGAATTTGAGTTCGGGTTTTTGTACCTTTTCCCTTTTAGGCATCTAGGCAACCCTTAGAATAAGTAGGATCAAGTAGATGACAAGGACTATGTTGTTTAAATGATTAATATATACAATAAGTGCTTCATAAAGTAGGTATTTGAGATATATGCTTCTGTAAAAACACACAGACTAAATGCCTTAAACTTTTTAACTGACGTTATAGAATATTCACATTAGAAAGTGGAACGAGAAGAGTTAATGGATTATAAACTCTTTACCTCCTGTTGGCAGGTAAAAGTCAGGGATTTGATATTTATGACTAAATTTCATAACATTTTATGTTTTGATGTATTTCCACTCATACCCATGCATACCGGTAAGTACTACTTCAAAACAGCAAAGATCATTGGGTGGGGGGAAGTAAGCAGTTCATTTTATTCACATTTGGCATTGGATTATCTGTAGATTTTTTTTTACGTATTTCAATTTAAACACTTGTAGGATGTGGTGAGAAACATAATTCAGAAATCTTACTCAGAGCAATGTAATTATAAATAATGAATTGAATAAAATACAAAAATAGCAGCAGCCTAAAGCCTTTTCTGCTTTGATGTGCTTTGCTTCTGACTGCTGACGCTTCAAACTGATCCATGCAAGTTTTGGTGCTGTAACCCAACTGAATAACATTGATTTACTTATATACTAGAAAATAAATGTTTTGGTATATTTAACTAAAAAACAGATCAAGAACTTAACATTTTACAAATACTTATGCCTCACTAACATCTAAGCTTCTGATTTTATAATGTAACAATAAAACTCGAATCAGTCCACAAGACGATCCTTAAAACCCAAGTGTGTGTTGGAAAGAAATAAGAGCCTGGCTGTCATGAGTGTATGGATGAGCTGGAGGTATTAGGGAGAGCATGAGATAGATTCAGGTCTTGAAACGAGAGCCTTTAATGTAGCATCTCTGGTTACATAAAACTCTCCTCCTTGTTTCCTCCGTCAAACTCTATCTCTCTCAAATAACTGAACACAAGCCTGCATTGTGCCCTAGATTAGTAGAGCTGTGCTTTTTATATAAAAAGGGCTGCAAAAAGGGAGAAAAACTTGAACGCACAGGTTCAATGGTTAAAAGAGCTGAAGCCATACAATGGGGGCAATGCACAACAAAATATTAGGGATGCACCGATACCGATCCCAGTATCGGGTATCGGTCCGATACCATGTGCGTTTACTCGTACTTGTACTCATAAAAGGGCTCCGATACTACAGGACCCGATACCAGTTTCATTTAATTTCATTGACTATGTAAGAGTTCAAATGTAAAACATTTTATTTTTTTGTACAAGTTTGGACATACTTTACAGATTACCAATAGTAATGTACTTTGTTTATTTATGTTTGAAGTGTCTAATGAAAATAAACAGTTTAAGTTAATTAGAATGATTTAAAAAATATTAATTAGTACTTGTATCGGTACTTGGTATCGGCAAGTACTTTAATGTAAGTACTTGTACTTGTACTCGGTTTTCAAAAATCTGGTATCGGTGCATCCCTACAAAATATAATAAAAAGTCGATTCTAAATGAGGGAATGAGGTTAAAAATCTAAAAAGATCTAAGAGAACCATTTTCTATCATGATAAGATGAAGCATAGCTTCAAAGGGATATTAAAATATCTGTTAGCTAAAAAATAAATACATTTTAAAAAAAGCAAAGCAATTGCTCCAGATTTCTGCATGAGTTGTCCAAGTAATGCAAACATTAAAATATTGTTTTTGTTAGCTCATAACTTAACACTTAGTTTCTTAGTTTCACTTCATATTTACATTCAAATTATTATTATTTTTCTTCTGAAAAACAGCAGATTTTGAAGCTTACAAGACTGTAAAAAATGTTAAGTGGCATTTTTTTTATTGTTAGTTGAGATAAATCATAATCCTCCTCACAGACTAAAAGCAGAGCTGCACTTTTACAAACACTTCAAAACCGTAAATTAGCTGGAAATTCACAATAACGCAAACACAGCCAATGTGCGCAATTCGTCTGCCTTTGTCTCTATGCTTGTTAAACTGAAAAAGTGTAAGATCTGCCATCTTCCTGCTGTCGGTGTGGATTTACCAACACCCACACGAAAGCTGTGTGAAACACCAGGAGAGAGGGCAGCGCTCTGAAACGCACTGCACACGCAAAGTACACAGCATGCAAAGTCTGAGTTTGACCTGCGTTACTTTGACTATGAAAAACACTTTTACATCACAAACCACCAATTCAAACTGACAACTTTGATCATTACCAAGTGCACAATTTTAAGCTCCTGTGCACGAACAAGAAGACTGATAGTGGATAAAAAATAATAGAAAAAAACATTTATGGTGGAAAGTATAATCATGCTTTTCTAATGCATGTCTAAAAAAATCTGACCCAATTAAAATAAAAACTGTAGTTTAATGCTTAAGAAATATATCTTTGATGTTTTTTGTTGTTTCATACTTTGTCATCGTTCCTGAAATTTGTTTTATTTTGTAGATTTGCCAGTAGGTAGTCCTCGACTTACGACGGTCTCGAGTTACGACATTTCGCGGTTACGACGCATCTCCCATTAAAAAAAAATATATACATTTAGAAATTTTATTTTGAAAAGCAGAGTCACGCAGTTTCCGGTTTCCGGTTTTACGTCATCAACATAGCTGCGGAGGAATGCTACACATTAATCTCTAAAAAAGCTAAGTCTGGTCCTCTGGACATAAAAAAAACAAAACTGTACTGTGAACCCTGTTTTACGTCGTAAACGGAATGGAATACGGCAGATGGACCGAGCTGGATGGCGGTTTTACGTCGTAAACGCAATAGAGAATACGGAGGAGGGACGGACGGCTTCACCACAGCATCCCAGTAGGAAATTAACTCTTTTTTCCCTTCATTATGGCTCCCAAATGTATGTGTTTTTTGATAATTATGTAGGGTACTGTGTTAGGATAGGCTAAGTGCTTGGTAAAATACAGTCTGTACGTATAAGGTGAAGTATTTATGTATGTTCCGACTTACGTCTAAATTCGCTTTACGACGCCGCACAGGAACGGAACTCAGTCGTAAGTTGGGGACTACCTGTATTTCTCAAGTTACTCTCAAAATGTGCTGAAAGACCATAGTTTTCTTGAAATAGGTACTGTACATAATTTAAGCACTGCCATGTCCTCTCACTAGAGGAAAACATCTCAAACTATTACTTTTTTGTTGTTTGTATAAATGGTAAATGGTAAATGGAGCTTATTTATATAGCGCTTTCCAGCCCCCTGTGAGGAGCCCCAAAGCGCTTTACAATACCAACCATCCACCCATTCATACACACATTCATACACTGGTAGTGGTAGCCTTCCTTGCAAGGCGCCATCCAAACCTACCGGGAGCAACTCAGGGTTAAGTGTCTTGCCCAGGGACACAACGACACATGGTGAGCGGACGCGGGATTCGAACCAACAACCTTCCGATCGGGGGTCGACTGCCATTACCACTGTGCCACAGCCACCCATATAACAACCAATAAAATTCAGTTTCTTGTTAGTTTTGTTCAACGCTTGCAAGAGCCGCTGAGGGACTAAAGAGCCACATGTGGCTCCAGAGCCGCAGGTTGCAGACCCCTGCCACAGTGGAACTGCGTGTCCATCCATTCGTTCCCGTTTGACTTCTTTATGGCATTTCCCAACATAAAAGGGGGAAAAAAGTTTATTTTTGTCCAAAAGCACAGCGCACACAAAATGACAACATCAAAAAAGGGGGCAACAACAGCAGTCTGTAAAGTTATGCGTCAAGGTCATACAGTTGTCTGTTGTCATTTTCCTCTGTCAGTCTAATATCTAAGCTTCACTGTTGGACAGAAACATAATGTGCATGGCTGGAAATTCAGTTTAGTTTGTTTTGCTTCTTCTTCTTCTACTTTCGGCTTTTCCCTCTTCAGGGGTCGCCACAGCGAGTCATCCTCCTCCACCTCAATCTGTCCTCTGCATCCTCTGTCCTCACTCCAACTACCTTCATGTCCTCTCTAACTGCATCCATATATCTCCTCTTTGTCTTTTTCCTGGCAGCTGCATTTCTAACATCCTTCTACCAATATACCCACTGTCCCTCCTCTGGACATGTCCAAACCATCTCAGTCTGGCCTCCCTAACTTTATCTCCCAGTTGTTCAACATGTGCTGTACCTCTGATGATCTCATTCCTGATCTTATCCATCCTTGTCACTCCTAAGGAGAACCTCAACATCTTCATTTCTGCACTTCCAGTTCTTTCTCCTGTCTTTTTGTCAATGCCACTGTCTCCAGACCATACAACATAGCTGGTCTCACCACTGTCTTGTAAACTTTTCCTTTGACCTTTGCTGACACCTTTTTGTCACAAATCACTCCTGAAACTTTTCTCCATCCACTCCATCCTGCCTGGACTCTCTTTTTCACCTCTTTACCACATTTACCATTTTCCTGAACAGTGGACCCCAAGTACTTGAAGTCCTACACCTTTGTGACCTCTGCTCCTTGTAGCCTCACTGTTCCACCTCCTCCCTGTCATTCACACACATGTACTCTGTCTTACTTTGGCTGTCTTTCATTCCTCTTCTTTCAAGTGCATACCTCCACCTCTCCAAGTCCTCTTCCACCTGTTCCATGTTCTCCACGGATCACAATGTCATCTGCAAACATCATAGTCCATGGGGATTCCTGCCTGACCTCATCTGTTAGTCGGTCCATCACCAGAGCAAACAAGAAGGGGCTCAGAGCCGATCCTTGATGCAATCCCACCTCCACCTTGAAGCTATCTGTCACTCCTACAGCACATCTCACCACTGTCCTGCTGTCTTCATACATGTCCTGTACCAGTCTAACATACTTTTCTGCCACTCCAGATTTCCTCATGCAATACCACACCTCCTCTCTTGGCACCCTGTCATATGCTTTTTCTAAATCCACAAACACACAATGGAGTTCTTTCTGACCCTCTCTGTACTTCTCTATCAACATCCTCAAAGCAAAGATGGCATCTGTGGTGCTCTTTCTTGGCATGAAACCATACTGCTGCTCACAGATAGTCACATCTTGTCTAAGTCTTGCTTCCACAACTCTCTCCCAGATCTTCATCGTGTGGCTCATCAACTTAATTCCTCTGTAGTTGCTACAACTCTGTAAATCACCCTTGTTCTAAAAAATGGACACCAGCACAGTTTGTCTTACACACAAAAAAAATTGTGTGATTTTCTAAAAGTGGCCATTTAAAATGTGGATACACAGTTCCTTAGTCATGCTTGAGTTCAGAGAGACTGCCTTGGAAAATGTACATGTTTTGAAACATTTCTCCTGCAATTTGTTTAGTCACCAACTAATCACCGACAGCTGCAGCTCAGTGAATAATAATGTGTGGTTAAAAGCACAGAGATGATGCTGTGAACTAGCATGAGTGTGACAAAAGACATCTGGATGAATCTTTGTTGATGCACAGCTCGTCACAAGTCTGGGGTCACTGATGGTCCACTAAAGAGCCCGTTTGACCAGTCATCATCACGATTAATCACACGGCACTGAAACCATGATGGATTTTTCAACAATGAAATGAACAGGTGATGACAATGTTGTTTAACGACGTCAGCAGGGGATTTTTAACCTATACTGCAATATTAAAACCTCTACACTTTCCTGTTTGCAATTCAAACTCTAAAAAAAAAATCTTGTGATATAATTAGGATTTTCAATGTTGCCTTTGTTTAAAATTTGCCCATGTGTAACTCATTTCCATCCATCTTCTGTTGCTTATTATTGCAGAAGCAACGGGTCCTGGACAGAAACCCAGACATGCCTCTCCCCAGCAACAATTTCCAGCTTGTTCTGGGGAACCCTGAGATGTTTCCAGCTTGTTCTGGGGAACCCTGAGATGTTTCCAGCTTGTTCTGGGGGACCCCAAGGCATCCCAGGCCAGAGAAGATACATCATCCCTCCAGCGACTTCTGGGTCTTCTCTGGGGCCTCCTACCAGGGAGACATGCCAGAAGGCATCTTAATCAGATGCCCAAATGACCTCAACTGACTCCTTTCGATGTTAAGGAGCAGTGGCTCTACTTCAAACTCCCTCTGGATGATGGAGCTATTTACTCCATTTCTAAAGCTGAGCCCTATAAAGGAAGCCCATTTCGGCCACTTATATCCAAGATCTTGTTCAAGTAGGTATTATTGTCAGCTATATCACATGTGGTACATGAGGTGGAACAAAATTGTGTACACAGGGTCCCAGTTACAGCCAACAATAACCTTCTTCTTTCGGGTGTTCCCTGCGTTAGGGGTCGCCACAGTGAACTAAGTCGCATGAAGACCTGGCAGTTATTTTTTACGCCTGATGCCCATCCTGACACAACCACAGACCACTGAGCTACCACGGCTCTCTGTGTGGAGCAGAGAGCTGCTATCTAGGACACCCGGAGGAGCAGCTGCAGGGTTAAGGGCCTTGCTCAAGGGCCCAGAGTCTGGCAAAAGAGGCGGGGGGGCAGGTGTGGGTGCTTCACTAACACCAGCCACATTTTTTATGTTGTCTGTACCGGGACTTGATCCGATGATCTTCCGATCACAGGCCCACCTTCTCTAACCCCTGCGCCACCACTCCCCTCACATCCAACAATAACAAAAATGTAAATTGTAGAAATAAAAAGTAATAAGGATCTAATATCAATACGCCGAACAACAGCGGCACGAACATGAGTCTGTATGAGTAGATGAGTACGAATGAACACCGCAGCATGAGATCAGCAGCACATACCACCAACCAAAGTGGCATTACAGTGATTTTTTTTTTCACAGTGATGATCCTGATTAGGGATTCATGAGTCTAACAGCTTCAGGGTAAAAGCTGTTCCTCAGTGGTTCTGCACTTAATGCTCTGCAACCTCCGGCCTGAGGGGAGCTGTGGTGTCATGATGTTGTTGTTGTGTCATGACCATTGGAATGTAGACAGACCAGTAGATCTAGAGCTTTGTCTTTCGACTCAGCTCTCTCTTCACCACGACAGACCAAAGCAATGCTATCATTACTGAGGATGAGGCCCCGATCCTTTGATCCTTATCCCGTTCCATCCTAGCATCACTCGTTAACAAGGCACCCAGATACTTTAACTCCTTCACCGCAGCCTCCTTTGCCACAGAGGAGCTTCTTGACTACCTCCCTGATCTCTGCCATGGTAATGGACTTGCCTTCCCTCCTTAGTTCTCAGACTCTGCCTCCTCAAAGGTGGACATGGTGGATTAAGGAAAACCTCAACGTGCTCCTTCCACCACTCACCTCACCAATACCCTCAGTTTGGGTTAGCAGTTTGCCACTCAAACCAGTCACAGCTTGGGATTGGGTCTACTTTCCTTTTCTGAGTAGCCAAACCACCAAAGTCGCAGAGTTTGCCTGAACTTCCTTGAGGCTGACTGAAAGTCTTTCACCATGGTCTCCCCAAATTCCTACCATGCCTGAATTTTTGCTTCTGCAACAATCAAAGTCACTGTCCTTCTGGCCACCATGTACAGTACCTGTGAGATGCTTTAAGAGTCCTCCTAATGACTAAGTCCTGAAGACCTCCTTTGACTTGATGGCCTCCATCACCGCTGATATCGACCAGCGGGTCCTATGGATGCTGCCTCGACAGGCACCAGTGACCTTCAGGCCACCATGTACAGTACCTGTGAGATGCTTTAAGAGTCCTCCTAATGACTAAGTCCTGAAGACCTCCTTTGACTTGATGGCCTCCATCACCGCTGATATCGACCAGCGGGTCCTATGGATGCTGCCTCGACAGGCACCAGTGACCTTCAGGCCACAGCTCCTGTAAGTCACATATGCAATAGAGGCCCTGAACATGGCCCATTTGGATTCCATGACCCTGACAACACCACCACCCGGGACACGTGGAAAAACTCACGGAGGTGTAAGTTAAAAGCTACATCAAAGTCAAAGTCAAAGTCAACTTTATTGTCAGAACTGCAATATGTACAGGACATACACAGGGCCGAAATTGCGTTTCTCTCAGTCCCTCGGTGCAACAGTAACCATCTAAACACTAAAACATTTAATAAACATAAGCATAAAATAGTAAAAAAAAAGTGTAACACTGTCCTGAGTTTTTTCATAATAGTATAAAAGTATGAAAATTCACACCAACACTGAAACACCAAACACCCCTAAAACACGAAACACCCAATGAACATAAGCATAAACATGGACCCAAGGCTCCACTAGATGTTGTCAATTCATCCTCGCTACACGTTTGGGTTTACCAAGTCTGTCTGCCTCACCCTTTAAATTCCTTTTGTTTAACTTATTAGTCAAAAATCAACACATTGGCAAAACAATTTAACCTTTGTCACCACAAACTCAGCCCACACACGCCTAAATCTTCAGCTTGACAGAGAAGTTTGCAAACAACATCCACATGGCAACTGAAGGAGCAGACGTTCCCTTCTGCATCAATACAAGCTCAAGAAGCAGCACAAATGCACACAGAGATGCACACAAAGATTCAAAATCAATCTGAGCTCAGAAATAAATGTGTACATCAGCAGGAAAAATAATTGAATCTAAAAATAACATCCTGCTCCCTCCTCCCTGATTCCAACATCGCCGCAGCCACTTTAACAGTAAGAAGGGATCAAGATGATGGATGAGGGGATGTGCAAAGAAACACACAATGCTCATGCATACATCCACAGCTCAAGGGTTGGAGAAGTGAACAGAGTAATTATACACGAGGGCCTTGAGAGGTTCTTCTAACTATTTACATTTTGTGGCAGAGATGATCTCTTAAGAGGACTGAGGCATTCTGTGCACATGTGCAGACACTTGTATCAGGTTGCAGTGAACTACAAACTGAAACATTTGAGAGAGTGCCACCAAGATTTGCAACAAATGATATGCACCTCACCTGCTATTAAACCTGTGGTCGTCAGCAAAGCATACTCACACAATAGGAGGACTTAATAATTAACGGATTTCATCAAATATAAGAAAATGTGTTTAAATATGACAAATTAAAGGTGGAAATTATAAAATTAAATACTAGCCCAGCCAGCATGCACAGGTGGGCCCCATATGGTATACATATGTGCAAAAAACATGGGCCCCAAAAGGTTTTGTCCACGGTTTCCATGGTGGCCCCACATGGGTTGGCCCAGATAGATTTTAATGGGCCCTGACTGGGTTTTCAGTGGGACCCATATGTTTAACTTAAATGAGACCCATGTAAAACCCATGTGTGTACCTTGAAGAATATCTACCTGGGACTAAACTGGGTCCCAACTGGGCTAAAAATATGGGTAATAAGTGGGTTTGTCCACGGTTTCCATGGTGGCCCCACATGGGTTGGCCCAGATAGATTTTAATGGGCCCTGACTGGGCTTTCAGTGGGACCCAGATGTTTAACTTAAATGAGACCCATGTAAAACCCATGTGTGTGCCTTGAAGAATATCTACCTGAGACTAAACTGGGTCCCAACTGGGCTAAAAATATGGGTTATAAGTGGGTTTGTCCACAGTTTCCATGGTGGCCCCACGTGGGTTTGCCCAGATAGACTATAATGGGCACTGTCTGGGCTTTCAGTGGTTCCCAGATGGTTAATTTACATGAGGCTCATTACAGACCCATGTGTGTTCTTACCAGCATAATTTATGTGTCGGATTTTCCGATCCAACCTGCCGAGAGCACGTATATTGCACCATACTCTGTGACTTCTGTCTTAACATTGTGTGAGTTACACTCAAAGAACACTCTGAGCCTCACAACAGATAATACCCAATCTTTAACAAGAGGCAGTTCTATAACACAGATGTCCTTCTGACTCATGGTGCAGCCCGGAACACTAAAATACTGCTAAACATTATGGGAAATCAACATAGTCCACTCCCCGTTTTTGATTGTGGCACTATGAGTTGTAATTCTTGTTGGCTTTGATCAACGGATACAGATTTAAACTATAATTGAACACTAATATACCGCTAAGCATGATGGGAAATCAACACGGTTCACTTCCTGTTTTTTAGTTTAGTTTTTGATTGTGGCACTATGAGTTGTAATTCTTGTTGGTTTTGATCAACAGATACAGATTTAAAATATACATTGAATTTATAAATGTAAATTCAATGTACAGTTTAAATCTGTATCTGTTGATCCCACATTTATACCACTTGGGATAAATACAGTTAGCCCACATGGGCTTCCCATGCTGGGCACATTATACTAAAATCACATGGGTCCTATATACTGATGCACATGTCTGTCCCATTCCCAGTTAGCCCACATAAAAAAATGAGCTGGGGCCTATATATATGCCCAGGTTGAAGCCATGTAAGATCATCCCACATTTAGCCCACTTGGGGTAAATACAGTTAGCCCACATGGGCTTCCCATGCCGGGCCCATTATACCAAAACCACATGGGTCCCATATAATGATGTCCATTTCTGTCCCATTCCAAGTTAGCCCACATAAAAATGAACTGGGGCCTGTATATCCATGCCAAGGCTGAACCCATGTAAGGTTATACAACACTTATCCCACTTGGGGTCAATATAGTTAGCACACATGGGCTTCCCATACTGTGACCATTATACTAAAACCACATGGGTCCCATATAATGATGACCATTTCTGTCCCATTCCCAGTTAGCCCACATAAAAATGTACTGGGCCTTATATATCCATGCCCGGAAGGACCTAAGGACCGACAGACCCTGGACGTTGGCCAGCCCCAGCTCCACCAGGCTGAGAGTGACGATGATGCTGTCAAAAATGTTCCAGCCAACTTGAAAGTAGTAATAAGGATCCATGGCTATAAGCTTGAAAACCATCTCAGCTGTGAAGATCCCGGTGAAAATCTAAAAAGAAAAACTCTTAAATAATGTTTAAAGTGTTGAAACATTTGTTTAAAATTAGATTTAAAAAAAATACTGACCAGGTTTCCAACAGAGAGCATGTTGTCAAACTCCGGGGTCATAGGATAGTGCTCCATGGCCATGAAAAGGGTATTGAGCACAATGCAAATGGTAATCGCAAGGTCAACGAAGGGGTCCATGACCACAAAGTGTACCCAATTTTTAAAGACAATCCATGGCGCACAGCAGTCCCACTTCAAGAACATCTCTGCAAATTTGTACCAGCATGGCGGGCACGGCCTCTGAGCCTCCTCCAACTCTAAGCAAACAAGAAAAGAAGAGGTGGGACAAGGGAAACATTTAACACATCCAAACTATTGCTGCCATGAGCATAAAGGTTATCTTTACGTATTTGATTCAGCAGCTTGTGAATGAGTGGTATTTACTCAAGCCGTTGCTGCTCCACTTTGTATACTGGGATGAAAATAGCCACAGGGCTGAACACCATGAGGGCATGGCACTAAATGTTGACAGGGATCTCAGCTGCACACCGAATGATTAGCCTCACTGTGACAGCATCAAAACAATGCTACTGTCGTCTTTGGAATAATTACCTGCCAACTGGTTGCTAATCACAGCAATTACATGGTAAAAGGTTAGTCCAGACCATTTGAAGTGGGGTTCTGTGGAAAGCTATTGTACGTGTTGCAGATAGCTCTTTAAACAACTTCGAACAGATTATTATTTATCAGAAATATCAAGTTACTCTTGGTTACTGGTGCTGCTGCTATTTGAACTTTCAAACAGCAACACAAATCTATAAAAAATAAGCTTTTTGATGCAACACTGACATCAAGGTCTATAATTTTTATAGATCAAAAAGGTTTTGAGAATGTGCTTCTTTTAAGAAAACCAGATGTAAAGGATTAAGAGGAGGTCAATATTAATACTGACCTCTTTACCTTAATTAATTTACTTATTCAGATTGAATAGTAAATTCACGGATTCTGTTCTTTTTCAGTTTACCCAATATTTCTGTGATCTTTATGATGGATAAATACACAAAGCCATTAAGTGACAAAGACGTTAACTTAGCTTGGTATGCCAGGCGACACTACCATTTATTTAAAATAAATCAACTAAATTAACACCATTACACTTGATTGACATGATTTCACTTTCTTTCAAATTAATACGTCAGCACACTTAAATTTAACACAACAGACTTCAATATTGGATGTTAACATATTTAGTCTGTGGGCTCTTCAGCTTAATTAGTTTCCAGCTTAGATTGAGAGGGGAAATAATAGGAGGAAAGATTTAAGAAGAATTGGGAGGTTAAGAGAGGAAGTTTATCTTGCATTTATGAAACCAGATGACACTCTTCCGTACGCGTCCAGCTAAGATATCATCACACCTCCAGTAAGCAAACTGGTGTAAGTCTTGGCCCTGCTTAGACTAGCTGCTAACTTTTTCCACCTGTCAAAGTTTAGAAAACTTTAGAAAACCAAAGAAATAATCTTTGGATGTTATGGTATTGGGCTGCAGATTAATGGAAATGAAAGGGAGACAGACTTCAAATTCCTCGGGCTTCACATTTCAGAGGAGCTAGGCTGCAAGCAGTGTTGCCAGATCTTGCAATAGAAACAAGCAACCAGCTCTGTGAAGACAAGCCCCAAAAAAGCCAAACTGGCTACCCACCACATTGTGTAAAACAGAGGCCGATTTTAAACAGTGCAGTATAAACATACAGTACATTTATTAGGGCATTACACATAAACAACAGCACAATTATGCTAACACTTTGAATAACAAACTGTTATGCTAAAAATCACATTTTTTCTACATATTTTTTAAAAACAAAACATCCTGACATCTGCGTGTGAGTGGAGCCCCCTAGTGGTCAGCCACAGTATGGCTGTTTGTTTGGATGTGCGCCTAGCTGTCGCCTCGCCAACTTGGGTGGGAGCGATATACAGGAAATGGGGGCATGGAAGGGACAAACTACCTACGACCACTTGTCTTTTGCTTTATTGTGCAGAGCTGGGAGATAATCAACTAGTTTCACTCGGAAAGCAAGTCAAGCCCAAATAAGCAACTTCACGTTAAAAAACAAGCACACAAATGCAACCCGCGACTCACCAGATTTGCAAGCGACTTTAGAAATAAAAATAACAAGCCCAAAGTCGCTTATAATAGGCGGACTTGGCAACACTGGCTGGAAGGTGAACACCACACTGTTGGGGAAACAAAGATCATCATCTCCCCTGCCCGGGTTGTTGGCTCGGAAGGAACACACACTTATGTCAGAATTAACAACCTTTTCATTTTTACAGACTTCAAAATGCACTAAAACCATAGATATACGGAAGGATCTGATGTCGTATATCTCCGTATCCTTCACATATACTTATACTTATATTTCCGGATATTCCCGGAAATGGACCGCAATGATCCTTAAAAGATCCCAAAATCCCAAAATCCGGATACTTATCTTTGGCAGACCCTTGACGAATAACAGCCACATTTATTTTGGATCTGCCGAAGATAAGTATCCAGATTTTGGGATTTTTTAAGGATCATTGCGGGCCATTTCCGGGAATATCCGAACACAGATCCTTCCGTATATCTATGGTTTTAGTGCAGAACCTGCACCAACAGACTCAAACACAGTTTTGTGAAGAAACTGAACCAGCAACAAACCAGTCCCCTGGCAGCCAGTAGCTGGTACAAGTTTCATCATCCTGTACAATGATAGTAAAGCTAGCTAACATTATTTTGTTATTATTAAGCAGCTCACTGAAACAGGTTTATGTTGGTGTATCAATGCATCCCACAGCCAGGGATCATGTGCAGTTTGTGGTGCAGTAAAAGGGCAGTACCTTCCATAGCAGCTACAGTGAGCACAGTTGTAGCACTTCCAGATCTCTGTTTCAGGCCCGGTTCATCCAGATGCAGCACGCTGGGCAATGAGTCCAGGGACTTCCTTCTCAACTCACAATCTACAGCAGACTATAGAATAAGGTTAGACATTCTTCGAACAGATGTGAATGAAACATCGTAGATGAAAGAGGCAGCACTGGTGTAAGAAAGAGCGACTGACCTCGTCCATGGTGGGGGCTCTGATCAACAACCGAGGAATAATTCTCCCGTTACAGTCCTTTATAGCCTCCTCCTGCTTCAGATTATTCTCATAATCTGACTTTTCAGATGGTGTGTGTTGACTAAGAGACTTTTTACTGGTCAGAGTCGCTCGGCTTCCATAAACCTGAGCCTGTTTGGGAAAACATACCATTTTCAGTTGATTTCTTTTGAGATTTATTCTGTTTTGAAGCACCTCACTTAAAAATTAAGAGGTAATTATTTGCGTATTAAATGAAATTATTAAACATGTGCATTTATCATGCTGAAAACAAAGCAAGTAGTTTGCTGTGAGCAGACACATGACAGTACAGAAATTTGCCTTCGAGGCGAGCTGCATGGTGACACAACACTTCTGTCTTGCAGCACGAAGCTCCTGGATTTAAAACTCTGCATTGACGTTGTATGTTGTCCCATCTGCATGCATGGGCTTTCTACAGTGCTCCGGTTTCCTCCCACAGTACCATAACTTGCACCTTAGGTTGTTTGGCGATTTTAAATTAGCTGTATGTTTGAGCGTGTGCACAAATGGTTGTTTGTCTCGGCTCTGTGACGGACGGGCGACCTTTCCAAGGTGTACCCCACCTCTCGGCTAATGGTGACACGCATCAGCTCCCTGTGACCCTGCACAGGATTAAGCAGGGGCCTAAGACCTTGTTCACACCAGGCACTGACATCCATCATGGTTGATGAGCGTTACAAACAGTCAGAGTGACCTCAGTGCACCTCAAATGCTTTCATTTAAACTATTTTAGATGTGGACGCTTTGTATTCGCATGTGATTGGTAACGTGAGCACAGTCCATCCTGAGCTAAGCTGTAGGACCCCCTACAAAACCGACGTGACTCTCTTCCACCCAGCTGCTGCCCTGCCACCACAACATTTCATTATCTTTAGTTCTTGTTTTTTTAAAGTTATTTGGATCCACTGCTGTCATTGTGGGCTATAACTTTCAAAGCTTTGCATGGAAACGCTCCTTATACTTTATTACTATTTTTTGGACTATAAGGCGCACTTAAAATACCTTAATTTTCTCAAAAATCAACAGTAAGCCTTATAATCCAGTGCACCTTATGCATTAATTCTGGTTGTGCTTACTGACCTCGAACCGATTGTATGTGGTACATAAATTAGCCTTCCCACTTTAATCTTTTGTTATTTTCTTCTTGGTTTAGTGTTTTTATAGCCATTTTGTATTTGTTTTATGATGTGTTTTTAATGTTGTGAAGTGTCCTTGGGTGTCTTGAAAGGCGCTAACAAATAAAATGCATTATTATTGTTATTATTAACTACATGGCGCTCAAAAATCCGTGAAAATTAATTTATTTTGCTTAATCTGCCTTATAATCCAAAAAATACAGTAACTGGAGTCAGCTATAGTTCTCTCGCAATCTGAGCTCATCTACCATATTTTCCAGCGTACAAGTCGCATTAGTCAAAAAAAGCATAATGAAGAGGGGAAAAAACTATATATAAGTCGCATTTATTATGTGTCATTGCTGACTTGTAGTGTTTATTATGCATTAATTTAATGGTCAAAACAGCTTAATTTTGTCTGGTGGCATGGTGCCATCCATCCATCTATTCATCCATCATCCATCTATTCATCCATTCAAATATCCATCGCGGCCGGAGCCGCTAGCTCCAGCGTTCTTCCGCCTGGACAAGCTGAGTGAAGCAAGCACGCACGGGAGGACTCGCACTGTTGCAGTTCTTAGAACTTTAACAAGACTAACACTTAAAAACGATTATTTGTTTGCTCGGCATTATACCAAAGGTGTGTCTCAGTTTAACTTTTCCTTAATAAATGCGTGTTGCTGGTCAAAGCAGCTTCATTTCACCTGGGCGGCGCAGCGCCATCCATCCATCGCGGCCGGAGCCGCTAGCTCTCCAGCGTTCCTCCGCCTGCACCAGCTGAGTGAAGCGAGCGCGCACGGAAGGACTCACTGTTGCAATTCTTAGAAATTTAAATCATCAGTCAAAAATTGCGTTATGAATATAGAGGAAAAATTATATAAGTTGCTTTGACGTATAAGTCGCAGGACTGACAAATCTATGCAAAAACTTGGCACTTATACGCCGGAAAATACGGTAATCAGAACCTTCCAGCGTGCACATTTTTGGGTACACATTTACCTGCCAGGTGTGAACAAACGCAGTCAGAGCTGTCCACAATATGGACTGAGGCGTGAACAGAGCTACTAACTGGAGTGCCCAGTAATCATCAGTCTACTGTTATAGGCTACAAGCTAATGATAATGATCCAATAAACCAGTCTTGGCATCATTACCTGCTCTTGATGTTTGAGCTGTTCCAGGAGTCGCTGGAACTCTTTCTCCTTTTCGATGGCCTCCTGTTGGGTTGCCATATTCTGCTCATCGTAAGCCATGGCCACCACAGCCAAGATGAGGTTGATGAGGTAGAAAGAGCCCAGAAAGATAACCACCACGAAGAACAGCATGTACGTCCTACCGGCAGCTCGTAATATCTGTGTTAGGAGCACAACAGAAGCTACAAGAACTTAGAACTTTCCACGTACATTTAATTACTAGTACCAATCAGGTTAAACTGCGGTGTAACAAATAAATCAAGTGCCAACCAGTTGGAAAAGGTTCTCCCAGAAGTCCTGTGTCATCAATCTGAAAAGGGCAAGAAAGGCCCAACCGAAAGAGTCAAAGCTGGTGTAACCAAAGTTAGGGTTCCTCCCTGCCTTCATGCACGTGAATCCTTCTGGGCACTTTCTATGGAAGGAGAAGAAAAATTAGATATCTGCTATCAACACCTTTTCTTGTCTCAGATTGTTTAATTTGCAGCGTTTATGAAGACGCAACTGAAGATAAAGAGATGTTTTTAATTATACATACCCAGCATCCGAGCTGTTACCGCAAACTAGAGCATCATGGCTGCCCTCCAAATAATAGTGATTTTCTACAAGCCGAAAGAAAACATCGCTATTATGGGAAAGTATCACCACAAGATAATCAAAATAGGTGACAAACGTACCCGGGTTTTCAATGTATTCAACAAAATTGAAGGTATTGTTGGAATATAGTGCATCATTAGCACCCATGCTGGTGTTGAAGTTCAGTGTGTCGTTAGAGGTGGTGTTGAAGAATTCAAACACAGTTTCATTCATCTGAATGGGCCATCGCACGCATTTTTGACGCAGGTTTCCCATGAAAAGCTGAAGACCGACGAGGGCAAAAACAGCCAGGGCGAAGACCGTCAGAACCATAACGTTCCCCATTTTCTTCACGGACTGCATCAAAGCACCCACGATCGTTTTCAGACCTGAGAAAATACAAGTCAGGGTGTTGTTGATGGCTACCCAGCTCTGCAACAAAAATACATCTCAATATTTTGTTTTCATGTGGCAAACATGCACATTCATGTATAGCCTTCCATCTCATAACTAAACCCAAACTGAAATGAAATACCATCTGTCATCTTGCAAAGAGAAGTTCTGAACAAAGAGCTTGCATGATCTGTTAGAGCTCAGAGTATGTGTTGGGGACGAGTCTCAGCTTATGAAATAACTACCGGTAATTTTAGCTCAATATCTGCACAACTGACTAAGTTTGAGTCATTTTTCTGTTTGCTAAGGTTGATTTTTTTTTTTATGTGTCCATCTCAAAATGAAAACCAGTTGAAGATGTAGAGCCAACAAATCCTTTCTGAACGTTTCATTAAAATCCATCTAGTGGGTCATTAGATATTTGGGGTATTTTGCCAAGAGACAAACAAACATGAGCGTGCACTCTAGCAATTGCATTATCACCCACTTTTCATGGCAGTGAACAGTAAATTCCCTCCTACTCCCTGGTTATTAACCAATGGAACGGAGAGAAAACTCTGATGTCAATCTCCCTTCAAAAAGCCTGATTTCCTGGAATGGTTCAGTTCTACGGGAGACGTGAGTTGTGATGTTTCTCCTAAAGCTGTATAAACTATAGTCACAAGCCAAAGACTGGTTTATCAGCTGAGGATTTATGGCACGTCTGCTGTAAATCCGATTCGAGCTAAAAGCTCCAAGTTTCTTAAGGAAAATTCCTTTTGGAGGAATGTGTTATTTTGGAAACAAAAAACCGGAAATGCTCGCTACTTTACTCGATGAGGCAGACATTCAGGAGACGCTGAAGGTAAACAGACTGACCTCCTCGGACGTCAAGGAAAGATACATTCTTGACTGACCGTCAAAAGGTAACGAGTCGCTGATTGTTTTACCTACCGGACCTGGGTCTAGCTGATATTGCATGAAGAGTGTGTCATTCCTGGTTGAACTTATTCACCCCAAGATAAATCCCTCTGTCTTACTTCCTCCTTCTCTTACCTATCTTTGCCAGTAACATTAAGCTAAAATGTGCCTGCAGATAATAAGTAAACTACCATCTTATTTACTTGATCTGTTGTTCCTTAAACATATGTCGACTAGTATGAATTATGGACACATTAATTCATCTGTTTGATGTCAATTTATTGGAAATTGTAAGTCTGATCAATCAATCAATGTACAATGTTATGATGTTAAATTTAATGATTTGTTAATAAATGATTCCAGTTCTGCTGGATCAAATATAATTAACATTTCATGTGATTTACATCTCATCATCTGGTCACAAAATATATTGATTAATCCGAAAAAGAGAGAACCCGTGAATAATTAAGTAAGTTGGTAACAGGTAACTCTGTCTACATTCTTACATTCTGGTGTACTGGACGGGTCAGTAAAGCTGAACGTTATCTGTACCCCTACATCAGTAAACAGTAAACAGGAAGTCTACTATCATGATCTGTGTTTTGTTTGAGCCGAAATGCAGGCAGGAGTCGGAGAATTTAGGAATGAGTAAATATTATTTTCTCAACAAAAAGACAGGGCGAAGGAGAGCCCTCCTGCCCCAACTGGACACTGGCAGTTGGATACACAAAGGATTCTTGGGGGAAGTGGAAGATCGTGTATTTGTCCATATTGTCGGTTGAGGATGCTGAAGATGTGTACATAATTCAGAATGAGGATCAGAATAAGCCTTATTATCACTGTACCGAAATACAGTGAGATTATGTTTGTGCAGTCGTCCGAAAGATGGGTGGAGTGCACGTTACTGCTGCTACTCAAGTGTGGCCCCTTATTCTTTTTCAGAATACTTTTTAAAAGGGGAAAGGCCATGAAGATGGATAGTGGTATTACAAAAAAACTCTACCAGCACATTTATCGACACATTACATATGCATTTTACTGCAAGACGGTGAGATTTGTCCATGAAGCACTTCCAGATAGTCCATAGTCCTGATAAGATGTTGGTGTCAGCCGGCACAGTTCTGATGAGCCTTCACAGAAGTTCTTGGGGGAGGTTGCGATAGATTAAATTGTGGGGCGGCCATGGTGTAGTGGTAATGGCAGTCGTCTCCCGATCGGAAAGTTGGCGGTTCGACTCCCGGGACCCGCACCATATGTCGTTGTGTCCTTGGGCAAGACACTTAACCCTGAGTTGCTCCCGGTAGGACTGGAAAGCACCTTGCATGGTAGTCTGCCGCCACCGGTTTATGAATGTGTGTAGCACTTTGAGATTTTCAGTAATGAAAAGTGCGTTATAAATTGAATTAATTATTATTATTATTATTAAGCTTTTCCTTAGTTTACATATATCCCTGGTGAAATTTGATAAGTTATCCTGCTTTCGAGGCCAAATGGGGGAGTCAGATTCTGATAAACAGTAGTTTTTGTTTCCGAAGATGTAAAAGGAGCTCTGATACAAAGACAGAGAGCAAAAAAGCAGGAGGAGAACAGGAGAGGCGAAAAAAAAGGTGTCCGCCTTGCACAAGAGTGAGTGCAGGGGAAAAAAGCATTTACCGTATTTTCTGGTGTATAGGTCGCACCTGTGTATAGGTCGCAGTGTCTAATATTTATCAATAAACTGGAAAAATTCGTAAATAGGTCGCACCGGTGTATAGGTCGCACCGGTGTATAGGTCGCACCTAGGTCGCACCTACATTTGTTAGCTGCCATTTTTGTAAGACTGTGTCTCACTTTAATTTTTGTCAATAAATTATTACAAATCAGCTTATTTCAAAATGTAAATACCACCAACATCATTAAAATTAAACTACAGACTCCTAAAAAAATGTTTGTTGGCTGCCTTTTTTGTAAAACTGTGTCTCACTTTGATATTTGTTAATAAATTATTACAAATCAGCTTATTTCAAAATGTAAATACCACCAACATCATTAAAATTAAACTACAGACTCCTAAAAAAATGTTTGTTGGCTGCCTTTTTTGTAAGACTGTGTCTCACTTTAATTTTTGTTAATAAATGACAAATCAGTTGCAGCTGAAGGTGATCTGCTCAGAGTTGCAGCTGCTGTGGAAACCAGTGCAGGATAGCTGCAGCAATTTTATTATATTTTACTAGATTTTATCACTTGTTTTATTTTATTTATTTTTTAAGCAAGCCTAATCTGCATCCACATGATTTTATCTTTGATCTTAGTCGATATTATTATTGATTTTATTTGATTTTATCACTTGTTTCATTTTGATCTTTGCTTTGTTACACTTTGTAGCACTTTGAGATTTTTATTAATGAAAAGTGCATTATAAATGGAATTCATTATTATTATTATTATTATTATTATCTGGAGGTGGAGCTGACTGTGAGCTGAAATATGCAGCATCTGGAGGAGCAGCTGATTGAAATGCACTTTGACAGTTAAATAAATCTGTAAATAAAGCAGAATACTGGTACAGGCCTCTTTAGCGATCATAGCGGCCGAAACTGGTACTGCACTTGCACTGCCCCCTGGTGGCCGAAACTGGTACTGCACCATTTTATGCAACAGGGGAAAAGGGCCATAACTCAGCCAAAAATTGGTCTAAAAATATGAAAAAAAATCCATAAATAGGTCGCACTGGTGTATAGGTCGCAGGCCTTGAAAAAACCATAAAAAGGTGCGACCTATACACCGGAAAATACGGTATTTCTGCTTTTTGGAGTTGATGGTTACCTGGCAGATCGACAAATTCAGAAAACATTGGCAGCTTTTCCGGCCATTGTAAAGCTGCTCGGCATGTGTGAAGGAATGTGCCGTGCTGTCAACACTCAGACTCCAACGCTGTGCGAGCTGAGCCATAAGCTGGACACGATTCTTGCTGAGAATCGCAGGCCACTTGCGGCTGCTTAAACTCTCTGGCACAATTTTAGTGTGAGATATGATTTTTTTAATACCTCCTCATTTCCTCATGTGTTTACTTTTCCTTATCTAAATGAAAAGGGCAGCGCTTTACACGAGGCTGCAGCCTCAGGCATCCCCGTCTAAAACATGTTTTTTTTGGACGGCTGTGCCGCAATGTGTTTGTTGTGCTTGTGTGCAGTGACAATAAAGGTTGATTCTGATTCTGATACTGTTTATTAAAATAAACAAAAGGGTTGACGCGGCAGCCAAGCTAACCTACAGAGAATAATGATGACGATGTGTTGTCATCATTGTATGTTTCCATACAATGGTGAAATTGGCTCTCAGCGTTTAACCCATCCACCACCAGGTGGAGCAGTGAGCAGCTATTGAAAGTGTCCAGTGAACAATTTGGGGATTGGGTGTCCTGCTCAGAGACACCACGATATGTGCAACGACTGGGGGATCGAACCTGGAACTTTCGGGGTCCCAAATTGGCTGCCCTGCCTCTACCCCATCTTGGAGGAAAAACAGAACATGACGCCTTAATGGACAGTCCACGGACACGGGAACAATAAAGAAACGCAGAATACAGTATATAGACACACCAACGAGGGGATGAACACAAACACCTGCAGAATAACACGTGGCAAAGGCAGGAGTTGATCACATGAAGGAGAAAACACTGAGGAAGGCAGGACAGAAGACACAAGAATAACACAACCACACAGATCCTCTCACCTACCAGGGATTACAGTAATCGTTTTTAGGGCCCGAAGTACTCGAAACGTCCTGAGGGCCGACACGTTGCCAAGATCAACAAACTCAGTGACGTAACTGTTGAAAGATGTGAAAAATGAAATAAAATTCAAGCGTCCGATTTGACTCAGTATGATCTACTCATGGTCCAGTGTATTGTTAAATTGTGAGAAGCAGAAAATCACAAAACGTATTCCGCGTATTATAAATGAAAACGCCCTCAAATACTTACGCCATGCTGATCACCATGAAATCCAGCCAGTTCCATGGATCTCGAAGGAATGTAAAAGAACCGACACAGAAACCTCTCGACAAGACCTTGACTGTGGCCTCAAACGTGTAAATCCCAGTGAAAACATATCTACAAAAGAAATGATCAAACGTGAACCAGGAAAACATCTGCAACCCTGGAATCATTAGAATACAGTGAGAAAATGTAATGAAATGTACTAACTCGACCGTTTTACTCCACGCTGGTGGGTTACTCATCGTCATGAACACACAGTTTGATAAAATGGTAATCATGATGAACATGCTAAATAATTTAGGTCTGGATTAAGGAAACAAGCATGAACAGCTCGTTTGTGAACAGAATGAAGAGCCTGATCCATTTCAATTGAACACAGCAGACTGTTTAATCTGCGTAATGATTTTAAAGTGTGGGCAAACAGCGCAGCTGAAAGGATATGAATGTATGAGAATTTTGATGGCTCCTCTTCGGACCAGACTAAACGAGCTCAGAATGTAACAAGCCGGGTCAGCGTTGAACCTGTAGATCGTGTTTCCTTTGCTGATCACAACGAACGTCTGAAAAAGAACCAACACAGTCATTCAGAAGAACTATCTACAGTAATTGATTCCCTTCAATTGATTAATAATAAAAAAAGCTAATTTGATTCTTTCTAATTACAAATTATATTTTCACGAATCCTCTGACTACATTTTAATTTAATTTTAATTTTCTGTTTTGTCATTCTTTATCCCTTTCTTTCCAGTTTGTTCTTAAATAGCATCTTTGTTTAGCTTGTATAATTTGTACTTGTTTTACAATGGACTCTGTTCACAAGTCTCACTGTTTTGAAAGGGCTGTTTGTTAATTACAATACATGCTTGTTTTGTACACTTTTTAAAATAAAGTTAAAAAAAAAGTCATTCAGAAAATCTTCTGAAGCGGAAACCCTTTGAACAGATAATATCCTGTAGCAGATAACTCTTTGGACAACCTCAGTTTAGGGAAATATCGCCTGTGTTCAAACTGTCCCACTCGTTCGCTTCATATAACTGGTCATGTGGTTCAGTAAACTTTGTGTACAGAAGTGGAAATTGATCATAATGCATTGTGGTCTGAGCCAACACAGCAAGCTAATTAAAGCTAATGCTAACACTAGGCCTGTCACAATAAACAATAAATCAATTAATCGCATGATAAATGAGAATTATCAAGCTCATTTTCATTTATCATTTCTTTGTGTCTTTCTCTTTCTACTGAAGACACTGGATGAAAAAAGGCTCAACTCCGGTGCTCTTCACTCCCTTTCTTTCTCTTTAAAATCTGTTTTAACCATCCAAAATCATGTTTTTAAATCGTTAAAAGCAGCTAAGCTGAAAAGCTAAGCTATGATCTAAGCTAACAGGCTGACCTCGGTAAGAAAACCTCAGTCTTGTCAAAGCTCCAAATTTTGCAGTAGAAACCCGTGCCTTCATCTAAAAAGTTGTTTTTCTCTGCAAAAAGAAGCTGAGAACTCGTTTAATGATTTTATATTAAAAGCTTTGTGTGATAAATGCTATGCTAAAGAGCTCAAACCACACACAGTGTCCGCCATTGTGAGAACCGAAAAACAGTAAGGAGAGACAGCCCATGTCACGTCAAGGGGCCTCCCTCCCATTTTTCTTAGAGACAAGCTGCTCGGTCCCTCACTATCCATCCTTCGGTTCAAACAGTCTTATACTGCCATCCAGTGGTCAAAAATATACTACACACAAAAATTAACCAAAATTTCTTCTCAAATTTGACAATAATTACTGATTATTGTCAAATTTCAAACAATATTATCGTTTATCGCAATAATTTCTGAGACAATTAATCGCCCAGCAAAATTTGTTATCGTGACAGGCCTATCTAACACCCGGAGCTCATAGTTGTGATTTTCAGACTCTGAAAATGCCTTAATTATGTGGACGTCTCTGCTTGGAGGGTTGAAAAGTTGTTCAAAAACTGAGCTGAAACTTTATTTAAAATGTTTTGGTGTAAATATCAAACATTTTAAGGATCATAATATAAAGTGAAACTATATTATAATACGGGTACTGTGCGGCTCTCTTCAGCCTATGATAATTCACAATTTTATAACACTGAAGTTACAGATGGAGTCTGCATTTGTGTAAAAACATAGAACACAACAAAAAGTGTAACACATTAAAGCAGAAATAAACTTAATGTCAGTGTTCTCGAGACAGATTAGGCAAATTTAATCGTTCTCAAACATTTCAGGCCACTGAAAACCAACGAGTCAACCCTCCAGCTGCCCTTGGGTCAAAATGACCTCTGACTGAGGTCTCAGTTTTAAAACAAGCTTCATTGAGCTCTCTCTACCTGGAGTTTAAGCAGGGGGACAGAAGCTGAGAGAGATGCGAGTTGTTTGTTTTTAGCATTTTAGCTAGTTAGCATTGCACGCAGACTGGTGGAGGGAGGTGCGCAGTTCAGTTTGTTGGTTTGAAGCACTCGTTTGTTAAGGGGGCGGGGCGCCCTTACGTATTATATCAAGAAATTAGCATATCATGATATAACTTTTTTGCCCGGGCAAGCTTTTTATACCGGTAAAACCGGGAACAATATGATATGGCCCAGCTCTAGCAGATGGATACAGGCGTACTGTACCCCTCCCAAAGGACAAAGACGGAGTGATACAGATTCGTACAGGTAGGCTACTTAAGCTAACGGCGGGAGAGCAGCAGCGTGGTGAGTTTGGTGAACATAGAGAGTGATACAGTAGCAATTTTGAGCGAGTTTTGTAGCTAGCTAAAACGAGTGCTAACTTTGTAATGGCCCCCAAGAGAGCGAAGGAGTCTTTAGATGGGAGCGCGGCGTTAGCATACATTTTCTGACTTACGGCAAAAATCCGGTTTTACGAACGCGGCGTGTAATACGTTCCGACTTACGTTAATTTCATGTTACGAACGATGCGTAGGAACGGAACTCGTTGGTAAGTCGGGGACTACCTGTATTTGCAAATTCATCACAAAGAGCCATCCACCTTTTCCGTTACGGTGCACGATAACGAGCAAACTTGGGAAACGTGTCCCTGTCGTCCAGGCCGGCACAGCCACAACGAGCTGTCTTTGTCTCTGTGCCTCCATGCACAGTGATCATGCCGTATCCTTCAACATTTACTTATCTTTATAAGATTTGTTTATTATTTTTGCTGAAACGGTTGTAAAGATGCTTGTTGCTCACATCAGAGTTCATAAGCGCACTTAGCAGCAGCTAACGGTACCACCTCTGGTGCAACCGTGAGCACTTTCTTCAGGAATGTCGTAAAACTCCTGGAGAAATAACCACGTCTAACCTAGCAGCCGTGTAAAGCTGTGTAAAATGCTGTTTGCATTTGACGGCACCGATCCGCTTTGTTCTGGACAGATCAGCCCTCGGGTTGTTAATCTGGTCAGAATTAAACTATTTCTCTGGACTGAGAGCTGTCTACAACAGGTAAGAGGATGTTTGTAACCTACAGAACCCCACTTCAACAGAACTGAACTTAACGTTTCAAGACAACTTTTCAGTAAATCCTTACTGATGACAGCTTGAAATATTTCCATAAAATTCAATTGCAGCTTACGCATACCACAAATGAAACCGTACACCTTTTATGAGGCATGTAGATGTAATAACAGAAGCGTATGTTAAGTCGTGTTTTATGTAATATTATGTAAGAACAGCATTCTAATGTGATCTGATGGTGTGTTTCAGCTGAGGTGAGCTCAGGCTGACTTTCTGTGCTTTGTAGAAGGGGTCCAGGTCCACCAGAGGCGTGTTGAGCAGCTCCGGAGGGGGGTCTCCGTAGATTAGGGGCAGGCTCTTGCCAGCTTCCAGATCAGGATGTGGGGCCAGCGGTTCCTCCTCCTCATGGCTCTCTGGTTCTGCTGCCTTTTTCCTGTCCGCTGCGAGCCTCTCAATTTCCACCAGTGACCCCTGGGTGAAGGGGCGGAAGAAATTGGTGCCTGGGCAAGGGAGCCGGGTCGCCATCTTTGCATTGCGGAGGGAGACCACCACACCGGGGTTTCCCTAGACTGAGCTGGAGAAAGGAGAGAAAGGATTAAATGCAAAAACATGGCACCAATTCTGGTTGTTGCATTCAGGGGGATCAAGCTGTAATAAAAAAATAAAAAATCACTGTTCAGTCATTTAAATTATTTTATTCCAAGTTAAAACTGATTTGGGGTTTTCTGCACTGAAAGTGCACAGTATAGTCCAAATGAGTGAAGATCAAGGAATCAAGGAATCAAGGAGTTTTATTAACATTGCATCAATTTTCACCGATTACAACGTAAATATGTAGTTGCAGGCATCCAGAGAGAAATGAGTGCAAAAGCTGCAGCAAAACAAAGCACATTACATGTTTTATCAACACACGATATGTTTTATCAACACACGGCATGTTTATTCAACACATTGATATACTCTTAGCGCGGCCAGGCCCAATCTGTCTCCAGATGAAGGTCAAAAGCAGGAAAAACAGGCAGAAACACTGGGATTCACAGCATTGATATTAAAAAAAGATGAATCACATTTTGTCTTCAAGACACCGCGTGATTCAGTAAAAACCATATCAGAGCACATTTAGGTACAATAACAAAGGAAATACGGCAGGCAGGGAGATTGGGTCCATGATTAATTTCAGACAAACACAAAGTTCAGCAGGTGTGCAGCTGGGTGTTATCCGAAGCCTCACAGAAATCTCTGGGGAGGGGGAGGGGGGGGGCTCTTCAACTCCTCACTCTAGGAGAATGGATTCCCACAGCCCGCTTCAAGGACATGTGCAGAAGCCAGATAATGTTTTTGTTTGTTATCCAAATAGACCACAGTGTTCTTTTCCACTGCCGCCTTCAAGTCTGTGGGTGCTGTTTCATGGCCGAAAGAAATCCAAATATGTGGTTCTGCTCTGCCCCGCTTTCATGAGCTTCCACCTGTCCCTTGATCGATCCTGGGTGGCTGCAAACAAGTCCCAAAACGGACAGCAGGTGCACGGTGGTCCACCACTGCACCAATCGTGCGATTGAGCTCATACAGCAGCTGGGATGAGGAGCCCACGACCCGGTTCAGAGAATTTTGCTGATCAGGCAGTCCCGACAGCGCTCTGATAGCCGCCGAAGCCTCCCTCAGCTTCCGATAACAAACAACTCCGGTTACGCCAAAAAACAGAGCAGTTGCTACCAATAATCCAATAATCCACAAATCCTCCACGTCTTCGACACTCAGAACGGACAGACACATGGGCTGCCACTGACCCCACGAGTCCAGCACGTATCCAGCCGCGTGTGTGTCGGAGGGACAGACAGCTTCTCCTGACACGGTCCGCTTCGTGGAAAAAATCTTATCCATTGAAGAAACAGCCCAATTGATTAATTCCATATTGGTTCGAGTGAGCGCTGAAGGGTCGCAGACGAGACGAAAAGCAAGCAGGGAGTAGGAAAAACTTAGGGAGGGAAGAGCAGAAAGATATGCGACCTGCCTTGCCGAGTGCCGGAAGAAGAAGATACATAATTTATCATAAATACTGTATAAAAAATAAGATTTCTTGCTGTTATACTGTAGTTAAGCTAGAAAAATTTACATTGTGTGTAAAAGCTGAGCGCTGAGTGACTTTGCTGAAACTAGAAGAAGAGGAAAGTAAAATGTTGAAGGTCAAACACGATGAACAACATCTGAACAAACTGAGCAGAACAGCTAAAAGCTAAAATGAACAAAACAGCTGCTGGAAGTCAAAAAAGAGCATGATTGTATGAAACCAACAAAGCAATAAAAGCTAAAACTAGCAGCAAAACTAGTTAAAATTTGAAATTAACATAACAGCAGCTCAAGATGAGCAAAACAAACAAAAAAGCTAAAATAAGCACAACAGTAGCAAAAAGCTAACAGTAGCACAAAGCTTAAATGTTCAAAACAGTAGCTAAATGCCAAACCCAGTAAAATGCTTGTAAATTAATGGCAAAAAGCTAAAACCACCAGACATGCACGAAACATGAACTAAAAGTCTAATTTTACAGATCAGCAGCAAAAAGCTAAAAGTTTCAAACAGTGGCTAAAAACTAGGACATGCAAAACACAAATGAAATTTAGCAGAATAGTAACCTCATAGAGTTAGCAAAAGTCATAAAATGCTAAAATTGGTAAAACCATAGCTAAAAGCTAAAATTAGCAGCAAAACTAGTTAAATTTTGAAATTAACATAACAGCAGCTCAAGATGAGCAAAACAAACAAAAAAACTAAAATAAGCACAACAGTAGCAAAAAGCTAACAGTAGCACAATGCTTAAATGTTCAAAACAGTAGCTAAATGCCAAACCCAGTAAAATGCTTGTAAATTAATGGCAAAAAGCTAAAACCATCAGACATGCACGAAACATGAACTAAAAGTCTAAATTTAAAGATCAGCAGCAAAGAGCTAAAAGTTTCAAACAGTAGCTAAAAACTAGGACATGCTAAACACAAATGAAATTTAGCAGAATAGTAACCTCATAGAATTAGCAAAAGTCATAAAAAGCTCAAATCAGTAGCTAAAAGTTAAAATTAGCAAAATATTGATAAAACGCTAAAATTTGTAAAGCAGCAGCTAAAAGCTAAAATTAACAGAATAATGGTAAAAAGCAAAGATGAGTAAAACAGTAACACAGAATAATGGTAAAAAGCTAAAATAATTAAAACAGTAGCTAAAAACTAAAATTAGCTGAATAATAGTTAAAAGTTCAAATTAGTAAAAGCTGAAATTAGCAGAATAATGATAAAAAAGCAAATATTAGTAAAGCAGTAGCTAAAAACAAAAATTTGCAGAATAATAGTAAAAAGCAAAAATTAGTAAAACAGTAACAACTAAAATTAGCAGAATAATGGTGAAATGTTAAAATTAGAAAAACAGTAGCTAGAAGCTCAAATTAGCAGAATACAGGTAATGGTAAAAAGCAAAGATTAGTAAAACAGTAGCTATAAGCTTAAATTAGCAGAATAATGGTAAAAAAACAAAGATTAGTAAAACAGTATACTGTATAAGCTTAAATTAACAGAATAATGGTAAAAATCAAACAGTTAAAAGCTCAAATTAGCAGAATAATGGTAAAAAGCAAAGATTAGTAAAACAGTAGCTATAAGCTTAAATTAGCAGAATAATGGTAAAAAACAAAGATTAGTAAAACAGTATACTGTATAAGCTTAAATTAGCAGAATAATGGTAAAAATCTCAAATCAGTAAAACAGTTAAAAGCTCAAATTAGCAGAATAATGTTAAAAAGCTCAAATCAGTAAAACAGTAGCTAAAAACTAAAATTTGCTAAATAATAGTTAAAAGTTCAAATTAGTAAAAGCTGAAATTAGCAGAATAATGATAAAAAAGCTAAAATTAGTAAAGCAGTATAGATAAAAACAAAAATTTTCTGAATAATGGTAAAAAGCTAAAATTTGTAAAACAGTAGCTAAAAACTAGCCTGGTTTAAACCAGACCCTGTCCTTCACTTCGCTTCGTACTAGGGTCTGGACTTTTCCCATTGAAAAACGTTTCTTGCTGGAGGCGTGGCCTCTGCTGAGGAACAAAACCATTGGATATTTTGAACAGGGAAAGCATTCTGCTCCCTCCCCTCAGAGCCACCCCCCGTGCTCTGGTGAACTTGACTGACAGCTGCTCCGCCTCTTGCAGCGTTTCTCTCGCTGCGCAAATTCTGTGTTTATATGTTATAAAACGTTTTAATACAATAAAATCAAACCATGGATCGCTGGTCCAGCTCACCAAAACACCAGAAAATCTGCAGGGACTCGGTCAGCAACTAAAACCCGAGTTTAATTCTCGTGACAACCTGAGGCATTTCCGTGTTCATTTTACTCAGCAGGAGGGTGGAGGAGAAGGAGGACGAGGGAGCGATTACTTAACTTTTGGGAGAAAAAAAACAAAAGAAAACTCCAGATAAGGGATTAAGAAGGGGAAATTAATAAATTTGTGTCACATATAAAACAATCCTGCATCGCTTTGCATCGCTTTGAATGAGAACATGCCGCTGCTCGCTGACTGAGCGCTGGCAGAGCCCTTTTATAGGGCTCTGCGCGCTGGGACTGGTGGGGGCGTGGGTTAGGGTCCAAAACTCCACCCCTTCTGTTCTCTGATTGGTCCGAACAAAAATCTACCGGAGAAATCCTTGTGGGTGGGTGAAGTCCCAGACCGTGCAGTGAAGGGAAATGAGAATTGAGCGGAGCTGTGCAGGAATGGCGAGGGCCAGGCTAGCTAAAAACTAAAATTAGCAGAATAATGGTGAAATGTTATAATTAGAAAAACAGTAGCTAAAAGCTAAAATTAGCAGAATAATGGTAAAAAGCAAAGATTAGTAAAACAGTAGCTATAAGCTTAAATTAGCAGAATAATGGTAAAAAACAAAGATTAGTAAAACGGTAGCTATAAGCTTAAATTATAGCAGAATAATGGTAAAAAGCTCAAATCAGTAAAACAGTCAAAAGCTCAAATTAGCAGAATAATGGTTAAAAGCTAAAATTAGTTGTGTAATCTAATGGAATAGTGGCACAAAGCGTAAATGTTCAAAACAGTTGCTAAATGCAAAAAACAGTAAAAACCCTTGCAAATTAATGGCAAAAAGCTAAAACCAGGATGCACAAAACATGCTAAAAGTCTAGCAGAACAGCAGCAAAAGGGTAAGCGTTTCGAACAGTAGCTAAAAACTAAGACGTGCAAAACAGGACCGAAATTTAGCAGAACAGTATAAAACCATCATAAAAGGCTAAAATTAGTAAAACAGTAACTAAAAGCTCAAATTAGCAGAATAATTGTAAAAACCTAAAATTAACAAAGTGTAATAGGTTGAAAATGCTATATTTAAAGTTGACAAAGAAATGCCCCTCTTTTTTTATTTTTTTATTTGTGTTGCGAAAACGACGGAACTGAACAATGACTTGAACACAACGTGGAGTTACTCCACCAAAGAAGTAGGTGGCGCTCCTGTGGTTCCCTTTCTGTCAGTACACTCGGTACAACACAGTAGAATGGGGATTGCGCCCTCGCGAGACCAACCTGAATACGTTTCTTTCAACACGCCTGTCAAGGCAAATGAGACTGCTGCATACACAGGAGGCCCCGCCCTCCTGGCCTATAAATATGCAGCGTGGTCTCATTTCCCTAATCTGCATGCACTTTACCCAGCTTCTGGAGCATTGGGGCTGACTTGTGTTGTACCTCGTTTCCTTCCCTCGGGGAACATTGGTTGTATTCATAACCTCCAGTTCCCTTTTGGTCAGTACACTCGGTACAACACAGCAGTATGGGGACCTGCCATCACTCCCCGAAAATGCGTATGCAGAAAAAACTTTGACATCGAAGTCCTGACAAGCGGGAGGATGTTCATCTCTCCTGTGCTGAAAGAACAGCCTGGGTGACGCCACAAGTTGTTACGTCCAAGCTGTAGAATTTTATGAATGTATGAGGGGACGCCCAGTTGGCGGCAGAGCAAATGTCTGCCACTGGGATTCCTTTAAACAATGACCATGAAGTGGCCCTACCTCTGGTTGAGTGTGCATGCACGCTGCTGGGTGCATGTTTACCCTTACTGATATAAGCTCGAGAAATATCCTCTACAACCCAGTGAGAGAGGTGTTGTTTAGGAGAAGCTGAAGCCAGCCAGGCCCCACCTCTTACGACAGGAGATGCAACGACCCATCAACAGGGATGTCCCACTCCAACTCCTTCTGACTATAACCATCCAGACCCACCTCCAGCTACACTAACCACAGATATTCCCATTTATTCATTGCACATGAAGAGTGACAGTCAAATCCTTCCACCCTCAACTTATGACGAAGAAGTCCATCCAGCTGCAGAGAACGGGGACACTCACTCACTCCCACCACCTCCAAGAAGCATGCCACCCAGGTACCCTGCCTCTAGCATCAGCTAAGTCACTCACAGCAGGTGCGGATGGTGCTCCCTTTGGTAGAGTGTGTCCGTCTTCCAGTGTTGGAGACCAGGTATTGAGGTTGAATGATGTTGCAGCTCTGCTCCCAGGCAGACAGTTTATAGTAAATGGTAAATGGAGCTTACTTATATAGCGCCTTCCAGCCGCCTATGAGGGGCCCCAAAGCACTTTACAGCACCAGCCATCCACCCATTCATATACCGGTAGCGGTAGTCTGCCATGCAAGGCGCCAGCCAGTCCTACCGGGAGCAACTCGGGGTTAAGTGTCTTGCCCAGGGACACAACGACACATGGTGTGGGAACTCGGGATTCGAACCTCCAACCTTCCCATCGGGGGACGACTGCCATTACCACTACACCACGACCGCCCTGTTTAAGTCACAGGGTGGACAAATCACTGATGTTGTTTCTGATATGTCTTACAGTAACCTTTGTAAACAATTAGATGAAGGGTTGCAAGAAGGTACATTCAGGGAAATATTAGCTAATAAAGGTGATTTAACCGTTGATGAGCTAAAGAGGTTTCTCTGCACACACATCAGGGACAAAAATAGTATTGAACTTTTCCAGGAATTAAATAATACTTATCAGCAAGACAAGGAGAGCCCACAGCAGTTTTTCTACAGGATAATGGGTTTGAAACTATGCATTCTATTTAAATCCCAACATGGTGCTAAGTTTAGCTTTGACAAAAAGCTTTTTCAAGGTACCTTTCTCCACACACTTTACCAAGGGTTAAATGAGGAAAAACAACCACGTTCGACATGACCTCAAACCCCTCCTTACAGACTTACAGGTCACTGATGACTTTCTCTTAGGTCAAATCACCAAGTCTACTAGTGAGGAGGCAGAGACACCATGGCACCATAACTAAAATTCAATCAGTGATTGTAGATTCAGTTCAGCTTGACATTAATGACTAAGCCAATCAAACTAAAGTTGACACTGAGTTACAGGCTAATTGTACTGCTATCAAAGAACTGAAGGCACAAGTGTCTTCACTGACCAAACACCTGGCCCTGATGGTAAAACCTGACAGAGTGACGCTCGGGGACCCTTGCTCACTAGCAGCCCATTCACCCGCACCAACATTGGAGAACAGAGGCAGGTGCAGTGTACAACATAACACATTGAGATGCTAATGTTAAAATTAGAAAAACAGTTGCTAAAAGCTCAAATTAGCAGAACATGAGTAAAGAGTTAAAATTAGAAAAACAGTAGCTAAAAGCTCAAATTAGCAGAATAAGGGTAAAAAGTTAAAATTAGAAAAACAGTTGTTAAAAGCTAAAATTAGCAGAATATGAGTAAAAAATTAAAATTAGAAAAACAGTAGCTAAAAGCTCAAATTAGCAGAATAAGGGTAAAAAGTTAAAATTAGTAAAACAGTAGCTAAAAGTTAAAATTAGCTAAACATTAAAAAACTAAAATGAGTAAAAATGTAGCTAAAAGCTAAAATTAGTAGAATAAAGGTAAAAATTTAAAATTTGTAAAACAGTAGCTAAAAGTTAAAATTAGCAGAATAAGGGTAAAAAGTTAAAATTAGTAAAACTGTGTAGCTAAAATCTAAAATTAGCAAAATTAAGGTAAAAAGTTACAATTAGTAAAACAGTAGCTAAAAGTTAAAATTAGCAAAACATTAAAAAACTAAAATGAGTAAAAATGTAGCTAAAAGCTAAAATTAGCAGAATAAAGGTAAACATTTAAAATTTGTAAAACAGTAGCTAAAAGTTAAAATGAGCAGAATAAGGGTAAAAAGTTAAAATTAGTAAAACTGTAGCTAAAATTTAAAATTAGCAAAATTAAGGTAAAAAGCTAAAATTAGTAAAACAGTAGCTAAAAGCTAAACTTAGCAGAATAAGGGTAAAAAGTTGAAATTAATAAAACAGTAGCTAAAAGCTAAGATTTGCAGAATAAGGGTAAAAAGTTACAAACAGTAAAACAGTAGCTAAAAGTTAACATTAGAAAAATGTTAAAAAGCTAAAATTAGTAAAACAGTAGCTAAAAGCTCAAATTTGTAAATGATAAAAAGCTAAAATTTGTAAAACAGTAGCTAAAAGCTAAAATTATCAGAATAAGGGTAAATAATTAAAATGAAGAAAACAGTAGCTAAATGCTAAAATTAGCATAACGATTTTATAATGTTAAATTTTTCATATTAATAGGTAAAATCTAAACTTAAGAAAATAATGATAAAAACCTATAGACGAGCAAAAGGAGATAACCGCTCTAAGAACAAAACCTAAAACCAGAACAACAGTAGCTAAAGAAAGCCAGCAAGAAGTCAAAATTAGATTTTAAAGACAGTGTTTTGAAGGAATTGGAGGGATCTTTGTATTTTTATTTGAATACATTTAGTAAACAAAATGTTTTTATTTTGATTTATTCTAATGTTACAAATACCAAAAGTCATATAGCTGATTATTTCCAGCAGAGCCGAACATTTTGATACATGAATGGTTAAAACAGCACAAAGTAAGCAGTAGTCTGACTGCCAAAAGCACAGAAGAGAGAAACAACAGCGTCATTGTTGACTCAGCGTTCACATGAATATTGTTCAGTTTGGTTCGGTTCGGTCCACCAATATCAACATGATAAATCAGCAAACCAGACTTCATGAAGAAAATAATCAATTCAGTAACAGACAGACACAAAAACAGCTGCTGCCTGCAGACACGAACGCAGGAACCTTTGTTTTTCCACCTTTTTGTGCACAAACCACCTCACTTGAACGTGAAATTCTACATGGGCCCGTAAAGAGACGCGCTCGAAGGGATACAGTGGCTGCACAGCTGCTGCAGGCAATCAAGACGCAGCGTCGTGTTTCAGAAGCCCGATGACTCTGCTCATTCCTCTCTGGCCGGGTCCTCGCTCTGCACCTCACATCCCTTTGATAAACAGGACGGCGAGCCAACTTGTCTTACCGAGCTGACTCTTCTGTGCTGCACGGGGCACAAGGTCTCTGCACGCCAAACCTCACAGAAGCCGCCCTGCCATGTGACCCTTGGGGCTCTAATCATTTCAGCTTAACTCATTAAATCTCATTAGTACCAAAGCACACATCAGTTCCTCTAAAATGAGTTTCAACTAGAGTCAAATAGTTTTTACTCTGCAAAAATAAATAAAAAATCACAACAACAGATTTTTGTGTGTCCAGAGGCTTTTGTTTTCCTGTGTTGTCCCTTCCTGTCTCATAACATTTCAAAACTCCCATTCTGGGAGCTGTGGTCCTCTCTACTCTCCACCATGAGCCAAAACAGAAGTATAAATCGTGTAGGTGTGTTTCCGTCAATGTCAAACATTTAGGTACACAGCTGCTGCTTTGTCTTGCTCATCATTTAAGACAAGGAAATGTTTTTGCACCGAGTTAAGTTGGATTTCAACATCCATCATCGTTCATCCACATCTACGCCCAAAAATATGACACTGGAGTTTTTAACATAAAAAATATATATTGTATGTGTTTTTTTATATTGGTTTCTTCTTCTTGGTCATTGCCACTTTGCAAATGTCAATGCTAGAAACCTTTAGTTTATTTTAGTTATACTTTTTATACTCTTTTTTTATACTAGTATGCAAAAACTCAGGACAGTATTATGTTCATTAAATGTTTAATGTTTTAGTTTTAGAGTTGGTGTAAATTTTCATACTCTTATACCACTATGCAAAAAAAACTCAGGACAGTGTTAGTTTTACTATTTTATGCTTATGTCTATTATTATATGTTTCAGTGTTTCAATGTTTAGATGTTTACTGTTGCACCGAGGGACTGAGAGAAACGCAATTTCG
>JBBPBX010005045.1:26842-49696 GCA_038048925.1 Garcialebias charrua
CGCAGCAGACGTTAGCGGTAGCAGGCTAAAAGCTAAGCTAGTCTCCAAAGCGCGTTAAGTTTTCGCTTCAAAACGAGTCAAACGAGTGCTCATGACCGTCAGAATGTGACTGAACAAAGTTTCACAAGCGAAGAGAAAGCAGACGACATCACTGATGAGAGGAAAGACTAATTCGTCGGTGTGGACGTAGTTCGGTTTTGTTAAACTGCAGGCTTCTTCTGCAGCGAGTCCTACTCGGTTTCTTTATTTTTCAAAACGTGACGGAGAGTCGTTCTAACTAGCGGTGGAAACATCTACTTGTTTAATCTGAAGAGTTTCCACTCGATAGAATATGATGAGAGTCAGAAGATGAAGAATAAAGTTTGAGCCAACGTTTCCCTGAAACTACGACGTAAACAAACAGCCCCAGCGCGACATGTTTTTTTTTATTGAAAATAAAACAAATTCATCAGAAGAAAAAAAAACACTGAATGAAAAGGTGCAGAAAGACGAAAATAGTGTTAGAATATCTGCCCCTTGTTTAAAAAATACAAAATAACTACAAACAACAACCTTCACTTCACCTGCACCACACCTTCCCAACAACTTTGATTTAATCATCTTTTAAAACATATAAATAGTTTTATAAATGTTTATGATGATATCAAGTCAACACAATCCTGTTTCCTGATTTACAACTCAGCTCCTTCACACTAGTTCTAAATGAAGATTTTACAAACATTTACATTCCCTTCAGGGTTTAATAACTTTTTAAACAAAATGTAATTGAATATTTGGGGGTAATATTTTTTTTAGTTTTATACATGACTTGTAAAATACTATGTTCAACCAAATCATAACATTTTAATAATTTCAATTGATGAAATAATATATTTGTTGGGTGACCATAGCACTTCCTAATAATAATTCTTACAGCTCTTTTTAGTAAAATAAAAATAGGATTTGTAAAAGTTTTGCATGCTTTTCCCCAAACTTCAATACAACAGATTAAATATGGAACAATCATTACATTATACAATATATTCAAAACTTTGTCATTCAAAAACTATTTTACTTTATACAATAATGTAATTGATTTTGTTATTTTTATTCTTAAGTAATTTCCATGAGATTTCCATGTCAGCTTCTCATCAATAACGACACCCAAAAGTTTTATTTAATTAACTATGAATTTCAATGCTGTAAATTTTAAAGTTCTTGTTTAAAGTTAAAACTATTAATATTGACACAGTTGAGAATTTTATGCCAAGAAAGTTCATGCTCAATAATCCAGGTACCAAATCCAATAATTCTCAGTTGGGTCATCTGGAAACTGGATGGAGGATGGAGGGTGAAACGTTTCTATAAAAAAACTGTCCATGACCCGACAGAATTATTGGGTTGAGAATTTTATGTTTATTTGATGGTGATTTCCATCTTTTTGGAGGCTAAATACAAATACAAGGTGAACATCAATTTATTTGTATAGTTTATAGTTTTTTTTAGGCTTTTATATTGTTTATATCGATATCGAATTATATCGATATCGACCGAAATTAAGAACTATATCGTGATAAAAATTTTGGCCATATCGTCCAGCCCTACTCAGACCATAAAGTGAACCGGGTTACTTTAGTGACTCATTAGACTGACCCAGATCCATAAAGTGAACCGGGTTACTTTAGTGACTCATTAGACTGACTCAGATCCATAAAGTGAACCGGGTTACTTTAGTGACTCATTAGACTGACCCAGATCCATAAAGTGAACCGGGTTACTTTAGTGACTCATTAGACTGACCCAGATCCATAAAGTGAACCGGGTTACTTTAGTGACTCATTAGACTGACCCAGATCCATAAAGTGAACCGGGTTACTTTAGTGACTCATTAGACTGACCCAGATCCATAAAGTGAACCGGGTTACTTTAGTGACTCATTAGACTGACCCAGATCCATAAAGTGAACCGGGTTACTTTAGTGACTCATTAGACTGACCCAGATCCATAAAGTGAACCGGGTTACTTTAGTGACTCATTAGACTGACCCAGATCCATAAAGTGAACCGGGTTACTTTAGTGACTCATTAGATTGACTCAGATCCATAAAGTGAACCGGGTTACTTTAGTGACTCATTAGACTGACCCAGATCCATAAAGTGAACCGGGTTACTTTAGTGACTCATTAGACTGACTCAGATCCATAAAGTGAACCGGGTTACTTTAGTGACTCATTAGACTGACCCAGATCCATAAAGTGAACCGGGTTACTTTAGTGACTCATTAGACTGACCCAGATCCATAAAGTGAACCGGGTTACTTTAGTGACTCATTAGACTGACCCAGATCCATAAAGTGAACCGGGTTACTTTAGTGACTCATTAGACTGACCCAGATCCATAAAGTGAACCGGGTTACTTTAGTGATTCATTAGACTGACCCAGATCCATAAAGTGAACCGGGTTACTTTAGTGATTCATTAGACTGACCCAGATCCATAAAGTGAACCGGGTTACTTTAGTGACTCATTAGACTGACCCAGATCCATAAAGTGAACCGGGTTACTTTAGTGACTCATTAGACTGACCCAGATCCATAAAGTGAACCGGGTTACTTTAGTGACTCATTAGACTGACCCAGATCCATAAAGTGAACCGGGTTACTTTAGTGACTCATTAGACTGACCCAGATCCATAAAGTGAACCGGGTTACTTTAGTGACTCATTAGACTGATCCAGATCCATAAAGTGAACCGGATTACCAGTGGTGGGCCACCGACCGCTAGAAAGCGCTAATGCGCTAATCCGCTTATAGCGTAGCTAAATAATCTGTTAGCTTTACAGCGGATTAACTAACTTTTATAATTCATACGCGGTTTTGTGCTATTTTTATTTACAATGCAGTACCGCTAATAACTAATTATCTATCAGTAAAAACGAAATAACGTATTTACGAGCTCGGACGACAGCGCCGGATGTGGTCCGTCACTAAAAAGCGTCCCCCTCAGTCTCTTGGTGTGTGCTCTCTCTATAGCAGTTAGCAGCCAGTGTGTTACTCTGCAGCCTTATTGCTTGTTTTTGAAGAGTCAGACGAAGAGTTTTTAACATGGAGGGTGAACTTATGGATGTTTCTCAGCGGCCTACGCGACGCGTCTGGATTTTAAAAAGTATTTCGCATTTGCCCTCTTCAAAATGGCGGCCGCGACGCCACAGAAGATAAGGACTTTCCATGAAAACACGGTAAAAACAATTATTTCTTTGCTGAGAAAAATATACTTCTTAGCTGACTTTATAGCACAAGGTTTTTCTGAGCTTAACCGGTTCAAATGGTCAAATCTGCTGGTTTAAAAAAAAATATTTCGCCATTTGCGGCCGCCATTTTGAAGAGGGCAAATGCGAAATATTTTTTTAAATCCAACAGATTTGACCATTTGAACCGGTTAAGCTCAGAAAAACCTTGTGCTATAAAGTCACTGCTTTGTTTTGTTTTGTTTTTTTGAATGTCCAGAGGACCAGACTTAGCTTTTTTAGATCATTCTCATTTCCTGGCCGAATAGAATATATGTACGTAAAGTATTAAATAAATCCTTTGATTTTTGTAATTTCATCCTTTTAGGATCATTTTATTTACTTTTCATTAAATCTGTTGACTGCCTATAGAAATTTTGATAACAGTTTAGTCCTGTGTATAAAGTAATGCTAATTTTTGTTTTGTTTATGACCTTGTTTAGGTCAGGGTTTTTTTCAACCCCTGTTCCCACCCAGGATGGCATTGGCAAGCTACCGGACCACCACAGCTGTGCGGTAGGACTTAAATTGCACCAAACTATTTGTTTTTTTCTGGACCTATTACCCTGGATCATGAACTACAAACTACCAGATTATTGATTGATGGACCTTTAATCATCCGGGATTCAAGAACTGATTTAAAATAGAAAAAAAAAGAACTCTTGGGTGTAATCAGGGTCTGTTTTGTTGTGTGTATTTTTTGTCTATTGGTTATACTCAAAGAAAATGATTATTATTACAAACAATATTATTATAAATACCTTCCTGTCTATTGGTTATACTCAAAGAAAATGATTATTATTACGAACAATATTATTTTAAATACCTTCCTAAGTCTATAGTACAATTAGCCTGGTTAAAACCAGACCCTGTCCTTCACTTTGCTTTTGACTAGGGTCTGGACTTTTTCCATTGAGAAACGATTCTTGCTGGAGACGTTGGCCTCTGTTAAGGAACAACACCATTGGATATTTTGAACAGGGGAAGCATTCTGCTCCCTCCCCTCAGAGCCACCCCCCGTGCTCTGGTGAACTTGACTGACAGCTTCTCCGCCTCCTCCAGCTTTTTCCCTCGCTGGCTGCTGCGCAGTAGGGGTGGGCCATATCATATCGTTACCGGTAATACCGGTATAAAAAGCTTGCCCGGGCAAAAAACTTATATCATGATATGCTAATTTCATGACGTAATACGTCAGGGCGCCCCGCCCCTTAACACCCGAGCGCTTTAAACAACTGCGCACATCCCCTCCAACAGTCTGTACTGGTGTAAAACGCTAATTAGTTACTGCTAAAATGTTAAAAACAACGCGCGCGCGTCTCAGCTTCTCTCCCCCTGCTCTGCAGGCACAGACAGCTGTCCCCCCCTCCCCCCGCTCCGCTCTGAGCAGCCGTGTCCTCGCTGTAAACTGTGTTACAAACACGCGCGGCTCCACAGTCACTCCTGTGATGTTTCTCTGCACGCTCAATAACCTTGCTGGTTTGTAGCAGACGTTGCTTTATTGTTTAAGCTGCACAAATACACTTAACAGACTGCATGATCCTCCACCGCTCCGTTCTCTGACTTTCTTTCACACCCGAACCTGCGCGCCTACGTCACGCTCTCACTCGCGGTGCGTTCACTGGCACTCTGTAATATACATGCACAACACTGCTGTATACATTACAACTCCATCAGAGACAGATCAGTTTTAAAAAATGAATCAGAGGAATGACGCAAACTTCATTTTATTTAGGCTAGTTGTTTTAGGAAACTACACCTGCACTTTAAAAGTGATCTGTTATTTAGATTGGAAAAAGTCTGCACAAATATAGATAAAAAAAAACCACCACAAAAACTAAAGTGCAGGTGTAGTTTTACTTGGAGACTAAATACTTTACTAAATAAAGTAATTTCAGTAAAATTACCCCTTGTTGTTTTTAAAAAATTTATATAATACTGCAAAGCAACATGTTAAGTTAATTTTGACTCAGATCCACAAAGTGAACCGGGTTACTTTAGTGACTCATTAGACTGGCTCAGATCCATAAAGTGAACCGGGTTACTTTAGTGACTCATTAGACTGACTCAGATCCATAACGTGAACCGGGTTACTTTAGTGACTCATTAGATTGACTCAGAACCATAAAGTGAACCGGGTTCCTTTAGTGATTCATTAGACCAGGGGTGTCAAACTCATTTTGATCTGGGGGCCGCATACAGCTTATGCCCCTTTTCCACCGCCCGGCTCGGCTCGGATCAGCTCAGATCGGCTCAGTTCGGGTCGGGTCACATGTACGTTCTGTTTCCACAGCTTTTTTGTACCCTTTCTGTGGGCGGGGTCCAGAATCCTACTCGTCTTACCACATGGTGGCAGTAGTGTTCCCTCAAGCTATTTACTAGTAGCCACCACTAGAAGAAGAACACGATAAAGGCTTTGACAGAATGTTTTGAAAGAGATGTCATGCTATAATGAGTACCTCATGAGCTGTAATTTTTAAACCAAATTCATAATCCTACCTTGTTGCCTTCTTTAAACCCATGTATATTCCAATTTAGTATTTTTACAATAAAGATGTATTAAAAACATATTTTATTATATGCACAAGGTGCTTGATAAATTGGCAAAACCATATTTGTCTGAGCTGCTTTAACCTTCCTGCCCTCCCCGATCTCAGATCAGCTGAGCAGTTGCTGTGGAAGTGTTCAGTGTCAGAGAGGCCTTCTCTCTTCCTGTTTTTAAATCTCTTTTAAAAAACACACTTTTATTCCTTGGCTTTTAACACGTGATCTTATCTTTTATGGCATGTTAACACACCTGCAGTAAGACTGTTATATGTATTTATTTATTTTTGTATGATTTTTTTAGTTTTTAATTAACTTGTCTTCTATGTTATTGTACAGCACTTTGGTTGACCCTGTGGTTTTTAAAATGTGCTTTACAAATAAAGATGATTGATTTAAAACATCACACTGTGATCTTTGAAACTGCCAGTGTCTCCCCTCCCTGGTAAAGTTGCTGCTGGGCGCAGATGATGGATGGATGGATGGTCTGACACCTTGAGGTCCTCTTAGGAGCTGAAGGGTTGGATGTTGATGTCTGTGTCTCCCTGGCGAAGTTGGTGCTGGGCGCAGATGATGGGTAGATGGATGGTCTGGAACTTTAACCTGTCCAAATGACTTTCGCCACTTTGAATTTTTGACTGTTTTTGTCTGACTTCATCCTAGAACCAAATAATTTATAACGTAATAACAGTTGTGCAGATTCTAATAATCTTTATCTTATGATTCTTTAAAGGTCAAAAACAAATGGAAAGTTCTCCTAACTTCCAGTATGGATTTAAACACTATACACACTTCACATTGTAAAATAAGTTTATGAAATTGAATGTTCCAGGACACCACTTAAGATAATATAATGTTTAATAGGAAGAGTTTGAAGTGACAAACAGAAGTAACGAATTTCCATCTGGTGTCTCACGGCTTCCTCCAGAAGATGACACAGGTTGAATTCTGGTGATTTTCTTCTGGTGACTGTAAAAGAAAAATGTGGTTAATTTAGTCCAGAAACTGTTTTTTTTTTTTTTTACTAATAGAATGTAATCACAGGATGTTCATGTACTAACTATAACCTGTTTGAGTTATTTGAATTAATATTCAATGTTTTATAGACAAATGTGTCAAGCAGCTCATATCTTTTCTCCCTTGTACTTTGTAACACATATCAGCTAATACCTCAAAAACCACATGGCAGATATTTCTCAAACTATCTCATTTTAATCACAACTTGTTTTTGTACTGACTGTAACCCGTTTGAGTTATTTGAATTCATTTTCAATGTTTTATAGACATAAATGTGTCTTGCTAGCTCATATCTTTTTAGCCCTTGTACTTTGTAACACATATCAGCTAATACCTCAAAAACCACATGGCAGATATTTCTCAAACTATGTTATTGTAATCACAACTTGTTTTTGTACTGACTGTAACCCGTTTGAGTTATTTGAATTCATTTTCAATGTTTTATAGACATAAATGTGTCTTGCTAGCTCGTATCTTTTTAGCCCTTGTACTTTAACACATATCAGCTAATACCTCAAAAACCACATGGCAGATATTTCTCAAACTATGTTATTGTAATCACAACTTGTTTTTGTACTGACTGTAACCCGTTTGAGTTATTTGAATTCATTTTCAATGTTTTATAGACATAAATGTGTCTTGCTAGCTCGTATCTTTTTAGCCCTTGTACTTTGTAACACATATCAGCTAATACCTCAAAAACCACATGGCAGATATTTCTCAAACTATGTTATTGTAATCACAACTTGTTTTTGTACTGACTGTAACCCGTTTGAGTTATTTGAATTCATTTTCAATGTTTTATAGACATAAATGTGTCTTGCTAGCTCGTATCTTTTTAGCCCTTGTACTTTGTAACACATATCAGCTAATACCTCAAAAACCACATGGCAGATATTTCTCAAACTATGTTATTGTAATCACAACTTGTTTTTGTACTGACTGTAACCCGTTTGAGTTATTTGAATTCATTTTCAATGTTTTATAGACATAAATGTGTCTTGCTAGCTCGTATCTTTTTAGCCCTTGTACTTTGTAACACATATCAGCTAATACCTCAAAAACCACATGGCAGATATTTCTCAAACTATGTTATTGTAATCACAACTTGTTTTTGTACTGACTGTAACCCGTTTGAGTTATTTGAATTCATTTTCAATGTTTTATAGACATAAATGTGTCTTGCTAGCTCGTATCTTTTTAGCCCTTGTACTTTGTAACACATATCAGCTAATACCTCAAAAACCACATGGCAGATATTTCTCAAACTATCTTATTGTAATCACAACTTGTTTTTGTACTGACTGTAACCCGTTTGAGTTATTTGAATTCATATTCGAATTTTTATAATTTATTTTCGTAGTGCACGCACAGGTTTGGAAGAAGTCAAAGCGAACCTACTTTAAATGCAGCAGATTTGACCACTACGTGACATTATTAAAGCGTGGTTGAGCTCAGGAGCCCTCGTGGTATAAAGTCAGCTATGAAATATATTTTTATATCTGTTCATTGAGCTACATTTTAAGACATAAAGCCGCCCGCGCGCGTTGCTCGTGGCGATCCTACTTTTTAAATTCCTGCAGTTTTGAGCAGTACGTGATTTTATTAAGGACACGTTCAGCTGAAGACCCATCTTTGCTATAATTTTAAAAACAAATAATTGTTTTTACCGTGTTATTCATGTAAAGTCCTGCCGTGATCGCTTCCCTCGCTTCCGTGAAACCAAACACAGTCCTCTGCGCTCATCACCACAGACTCCACCCCGCGACAGGCCAGCTCACATGTGCACGGGTAGGTACACCTATGAAATGAGCCCAAAAATTTGGAGCGGCGTGGCACGGAGAATCCGGTGGGAATGCCGTGAAGTGGGTGTCTGCGACGCACATATGACGTCATAACTGACCCGAGCCGCCCGGTGGAAAAGGGCCTCAAATCTGATCTCAAGGGGGCCAGACCAGAATACTCATTCCAAAAGTCCACTTTTTTCTTTGTATTAGTGCAAAGAATAAATAACTTATAAAAATATTAACATTAAATTAATTGTCCTTTTACACTTTTACTCAGTTTAACATTTTAGTGCATTACACATTAAAAAACTGATCAGTGATTGCACGTTTTAAAACATTTAGTCAACAAACTGTTTTGTTAAATACCCTGATGCATGCTCAATAATCCAGGAAAAATCTACAAAAGCTAAGTCTGGGCCTCTGGACATTAAAAAGAAAAACAGTTTTGTTAAAACACTTTCCTGCATGTTAAAAATGCATCATCAAAATTTAGAAATGAATGAATTTTAAATCCATTTTCCACATCTAGGAAGCAACTGTGAACACATAAATTGAGCTTTGAGCGTAGCTGTTTTATTAATGTTCGTTAGTGAAAACTTGCTCACAGGTAGGTAGTCCCAAACATGGACATTTTTGCAGCCAGTGCTGTCAGTTTAGGATAGTAAGAGATACTTGTAAAATGTTTCCAAGCCCACAGAGGCAAATTTGTCCTTCAATTCTACATCACACTGCAAATAAATGATTTCAACATGTCAACAGCACATCAGAAGCTCTGATGGTGAGAGAAAAACTGCAAACTGGGCAGCACGGTGGCACAACTGGTAGAGCTGCTGCCTCTCAGCGAGAAGGTTGCCGGTTCAAATCCCGGTCCGGGGCCTTTCTGGGTGGAGTTTGCATGTTCTCCCCGTGCATGCGTGGGTTTCCTCCGGGTACTCCGGTTTCCTCCCACAGACCAAAAAACATGCTTGTTAGGCTGATTGGTGACTCTAAATTGACCCTAGGTGTGAGTGTGAGAGTGGATGGTTGTTTGGTGTGAGTGAGACAGGTCCCTCTTGTAAATGAGTCCCCGTGACTCAACGAGGCTAGCCTGTATAAATAAAGGTTGAATGAATGAATGAAAAAAAATTCTGTCTCGAGTTTGGCTTTGTGGCGGTGCTGACACGACTGTGGCTTCGTGCACTCGGCCCATCTTGTGTGCGTAATTTCAATCATGTGCCCTGTCAATAAAGATATATTCTATTCTTCTAAAGACCTGAAATCGTTTCTCAAACTCCCTCAGCCACCCTGAAATCTTGTTTTTTTACTGTTTCACATCAGGAGGAACGCTTGCTGCGCACATGAAGACAGGGAAAATGAGCAGAGCCTCCGCTTGCTATCTGCTGCGTCTCCCATAAACACAGCACTCCTGGGTCCTAGAGGCAGCCAGTTTTGAGTAGGACAACATAGGAACTGACTAAAACACAGCGCCTCTATAGCGGACAACATAGGAACTGCAGATTTTTAAGAAAATAGCGTTTATTCTTTTTTTTAATAATTCAGATTCATCCGCGGGCCGACTAAAACCCCCTGGCGGGCCGGATGCGCCCCCTCCCGCGGGCCGGGTCTTTCCCACCCCTGCATTAGACTGAACCAGATCCATAAAGTGAAACAGGTTACTTTAGTGATTCATTAGACTGACCTAGATCCATAAAGTGAACCGGGTTACTTTAGTGACTCATTAGACCAGGGGTCACCAACCTTTTCGAAACTGAGAGCTACTTCATGGGTACAGAGTCATACAAAGGGCACCAGTTTGAGAAACTCTTCGGAAATAACAAAGCGTAAATTGAAAAAAATGTACAATAAACATATTTTTAAGAACATATTTTTAAGATAGACATTTTAAAATATATATAAATACAAAAAAAGAATAACAACTGAATAAAATGAAATTTTAAATGCAGCAGTAGTGAGTTGTGCTATTTTTAGAACAGGTCCGGGGGCACCTCAAATGGTCCTTGGGGGCACCCGGGTGCCCGCGGGCACCACGTTGGTGACCCCTGCATTAGACTGACCCAGATCCATAAAGTGAACCGGGTTACTTTAGTGATTCATTAGACTGACCCAGATCCATAAAGTGAACCGGGTTATGCTGCGTTCCAGTTGTCCTCGGAGGTCGTAATTACGAGCTTCCGAGCAGTAAAAATCAACTGGAACGCCCCCTCAGGTCGTAATTACAACTCGTGGACTCGGTCTCGCCACACCGTACCCGAGTTCGCCGAGATCATCGTTTCAAGATGGCTGCTCCTCGCATCAACAGTGAGTGAAAGAGTTACTTTTTACTCTTTTTCGCTGTTCTTTGTAGTTTACCCAGCTGTAACTTCACATTAACGCATTCAGGCACTGTAGTTCTTTACAGTAATGATAATGATATGTTTAAACAGCCGCCGTGCGTCGACAACGGCACGCTAAACTGCTGTGAGGCGGCATTGTTGTTGTTTAGCACAGTACTCGTTTTAGCTGTTCAGCGTTCATTTTTTATCATTAACTCAGTAACACATTTCGTACTTTACAGTGATTATTATACGATATGTCGCCTAATAATTAGAGGGTGTTTCTAAGCGGTTTGTGTTTTCTAAAGAACGTGATTGTTGTCGTGTTGTAGCTGCGTCGGAGACCTGCAACATGTTGTTTTTTGTTCACCTTTACATGTGTTTTTAGCTAGTAAACTAATGTTTTGCACCATAAACTGTTTTTAAAAGATCTATCAATATTTATCTTGGCTTGTCAGGGTGGGAATCCAGTTTAACATAATCAATTATTTAGTTTAAAAAAATTGCAAAACTTGAAACCCAAACCATATTGTCAATCCACAGCTGTGTGTGTCTGTGTGTGTGAGAGAAAGTGAAAATCGACCTTATTTATAATTATTATTGTGGGTTAGTTTTGTGAGTTACTGCTATGATGTGATTTGTTGTTAACCATGTGTATATTTCTTTGCAGTTTATGTCAACATGGAGATGAACATGTTCCTGGACCCGAGCAGACAAACCTGTTTCCCTGGTCCCTTGTTCCAGAGGAATGGTGACTCCTTGACATATTTTATTGATGAAAATTGAACTGTACAAGTCCAGTTACTGCAACTCAACGACTCTACAGCAGGTTACCTGTGCCTTGTTGTCATACGTTATTAAAAACAATTTGAAATAACAAATGCACAAATTCTTGTCTTACTTCACAATAAGTGTGGTTTTTCAGTAGAATAAAGGAAAGCAGGTAATGAAAAGAAACTACTTAGAATGAAAGTAAATTCAGTGTAAAAGAGGAACACCTCTGGTATTCAAACACGACAATTTGTCATGATGCACTGCATAGTTTTTCATCAATATTTTTGGAAACCGATGTACTTGCAGAGAAACTAGTGCTCTCATGTTCTCATCGGGCAGAGTTTTAAAATTACTACATAGAAATGCTTTATTTAAGCACTGACTTTTAAGCAGGTGTTATTGTTGTGGGAAAGCACTGACTTTTAAGCAGGTGTTGTTGTTGTGGGAAACTAAGTTTTGCAGCTGGTTTTTGAAGCTGTAAAATGTGTTTACCTATACCAGCTTATGTTTTTGGCGTGGTTTATCCACACAGATATAAATGACAGCGAGAGAGTGGCATGTCAGATAAACACATTTAATCAAAACAGCACTATAACAACACTAGAACATTTTTTGACAAGCTAATACAAGTACAGCATCCACACATCACAGTAACGAGTAAGTCATTTTCATCCTGCCTTGGACAGCTGTTTGGGTGATCCTGACACACTGGTGAAGCCCCAATGCAGAGGTTATGCAGAAGGCAGGCTGCCATGATGACAATCATCACCACAGCATCAATTCGTTAGGCCAGGGGATGAAGGTGTGTCCCATTGTGCAAAATGGCCTTCAGTACTTCCATGATGATCCTGTGTGCTGAGGACTGCGAGACCAAATTTGTCAGACATCTCCCTGAAGCTGTTCTGGTTGGCCATGTACCACAGGAACATCAGGACCTTCTTTTCTACAGGGACTGGTGCTGCACCTTGACAGTGCTCCTTCCTTATGCCTTTCTCCTGCAGCTGCATCATTACAGATGTGAACTGGGTCTTGTTGACTCTGAAATGACGCACAAACGTGTTGTCATCCATGTTCAGCATCACCTCCCATAGTCTTCATGATTATTCCATGTGTCCGTAGGTTTGTGTGTATCAGCAGCATCCTAAAATACAAAGAAATTAAATTGTTTTGTTACTATGGACCATATGAGTCTGAAATAAAGTTTTGATTGATTGAAGTTTAATAACAATTTTAACAATAAACCGTAAAAACGTCTGCTAATGGATTGAGGTAGTAAAAAGAAAAGAAAAACAATGTTCAGCACTTTCTGACTTTATTTATCTAATGATAACTTCTGTACTGCTGCTATAATCCTAAAAGAGATCGAATTAAAACTATAAAGTAGATGTAAGAGCCTCAAGACCATAATTAACAAAAATAAGCTTATTTATAAATAAATAAAAACTACTGGTTAAAACAACATACCTGGTTAACATTTCAAGAGCCTCAGAATTGCTTTTCAACTTCGCTGCTGGTCTGGAAACCTTTTTATAATCCAACAAAGCAAGAACAACAACAGCTTCGTAGCGGGCGTCCATCTTGTTTTCGTCATCGTGCCGACAAGCTAACTGGAACGCATTTAACTCGGTGATGACGTCATTCCAGGTTGGTAATTTGGACCTCCGAGGCAACTGGAACGCAGCATAACTTTAGTGATTCATTAGATTAACCCAGATCCATAAAGTGAACCGGGTTACTTTAGTGACTCATTAGACTGACCCAGATCCATATAAGCCGTTTTCGCATTGACCAGCCCTCTTTGGCCCGGGCCGCCCCGCCCCGCCTTCTAATCCGGGTTCAGCGTGTTCGCATTTTCCTTTTTTTCCCCGGCTCCGCACTCGTTTTGGAACCATCTCCACCAAGGTTCTATCGGGCCGAGCTCCCCCCGGCCCAGTTTGACGTCATGTACTGCTCACATTTGATTTGTTGTTTGCAGCAGGGGCTGGAATCATTCTAACAATCTCAGCTGCATTTCATTAAAAATTAACTACAGAAACCCCTAAAAAAATTGTTAGCTGAATTAGTTTTTCTGAGTTAAATTTTTGTTAATAACTGATTACAAATCAGCTTATGTATCTGTTAGAACGTAAATAACACGAAGCGCGCACCCATTTCCGCCTTTCCGCGCGACCTGAATGTCATTAAACAATAACTAATATTGTCTAACTCTTGCACGCAGCCAGGGTTTTAAAATATAACTAATAATCTCTAACTTCTACGTGCAGCTAGAAAGTTTAGAGGAGTTATTCCTATATGGGTAAGGTGGGCACCTGGAAATCCAGTCCGCCTCTATAGCTCAAAGCGATAGAGCACTGCTGTTTTGACCCTGCGAAGCGGGTTCGCTTCCCGCCTGGGACAAAGTTATTTTACTTTTTTTTTTAATTCACATTTTCTTTTAAATAAAAAGGAGTTTTTTTGGTTAACAAACTCCTTTTTATTTACTCCCCCCCCCAAAAAAAAGTAAAATAACTTTGTCCCAGGCGGGAAGCGAACCCGCTTCGCCGGGTCAAAACAGCAGTGCTCTATCGCTTTGAGCTATAGAGGCGGACTGGATTTTCAGGTGTCCACCTTACTCATATAGGAATCACTCCTCTAAACATTCTAGCTGCATGTAGAAGTTAGATATTATTAGTTATATTTTAAAACCCTGGCTGCGCGCAACAGTTAGACAATATTAGTTATTGTTTAATGTAGGGATGCACCGATAAATCGGCCGGCCGATCGATCGGCCCCGATTTCCTTAATTTGGGGAGATCGGTGATCGGCCGATCTTTAAATGAGAAGCCGATTTTATCTACCGATTTTATCTGCCTCAGCAAAGGTTGGAAAATCCTGAAAATGTAGGGTGCATTTTGACCTTTTAACACCTGAAAATCAGTATCGGCCAAAATCGGAATCGGCAGGTCAGACTTTCTAAAAATCGGTAATCGGTGATCGGCCAGAAAATTGAAATCGGTGCACCCCTAGTTTAATGACATTCAGGTCACGCGGAAAGGCGGAAATGGGTGCGCGCTTCGTGTTATGTACGTTGTAACATAAGCTGATTTGTAATCAAGTTATTAACAAATATTAAACTCAGAAACACTAATATATATGCTCAGCAAACGTCTCCTCTCTTAAAACACTATAAGCGCGCACACAAGAACACTCCACCCACGTCAAGTGAACACCCCACCCACTTCAAGGCTTGCTCTCCACATAATGCGTAATGAACGAGGGCGGGCCAGGGCTGGCTCTGGGCCAACCAGAGACGACGCGGACCTTTGAGGGCCGTGCAATGCGAAAACGGCTAAAGTGAACCGGGTTACTTTAGTGACTTATTAGACTGACCCAGATCCATAAAGTGAACCGGGTTACTTTAGTGATTCATTAGACTGACCCAGATCCATAAAGTGAACCGGGTTACTTTAGTGACTCATTAGACTGACCCAGATCCATAAAGTGAACCGGGTTACTTTAGTGACTCATTAGACTGACCCAGATCCATAAAGTGAACCGGGTTACTTTAGTGACTCATTAGACTGACCCAGATCCATAAAGTGAACCGGGTTACTTTAGTGACTCATTAGACTGACCCAGATCCATAAAGTGAACCGGGTTACTTTAGTGACTCATTAGACTGACCCAGATCCATAAAGTGAACCATTTACTTTATTGACTCATAGACTATATGCCACAGACTCCCGTTCCAGCACTTCCGGTTAGCGGGAATGACTCGAACATAAATGAGTAAATACAATTAATAAAACATTTACATACACACCAATAATAACTATATACTGTACAAGAAAGTTCATACTCAATAATCCAGGTATCAATTCTGATAATTCTCAATCAGGTCATCTGGACAGTTTCTTTTAGTAGAGACGTTTCACCCTCAGTCCAGAGGGCTTCCTCAGTCAGAGTAGTCCAGCACACTGATGTTCCCCCACCAAGCCGTAAACAACTTATGTGGACCAACCAGTTTGCTGGAGCCTAGATGGTTTCTGGGGGCCGTCCTGTCCCTCGTCGACTCCTCCCAGACAGGCAGCCACAGCCAAAGTGGTTCAAAACAAGAAAGTTCATACTCAATAATCCAGGTATCAAATCTGATAATTCTCAATCAAGTCATCTGGACAGTTTCTTTTAGTAGTTCTGGCGCCCACGTCAGGAACAAAAAGAAACAAAGTAACAACTGAAAGATGGATCAGATGAGCTGTCCAAACTTAAATTAATGCAGTCCAAATCAGGCCAACCCTAATACAGGGCCCGACCATGATCTACCTGTACAAAAACACCTCTTCTAAATATAAACAAAAACAGGACTACCAAGCCCACCTGATCATACAAAGTGATGAAAAGAATAAAGAGGAAAAAAACAACTTCTGTCCTACAGACAGACAAAAACACCACAGCTTTACAAGGTGAACACACTTGAGCTTCAGAGCTCAAGTCCTCACCTCTCAGGTAAACTAGAGGTCAAAAGCACTAACTACTTCACACACTCACACTTCTAAGTTAATCAGAGTCCTCACTTCTCAGGTAAAACTGGAGGTCAAAATAAGCTTTAACAGTGCTTCAACACAACTCTCTATAGTCTATACAGTCCTCACAAGCATGCAAATGCTCACTACAACTCCTCAAAGGAGCTCAAAATACAGTGGCCAGGGTGGGCGGAAATACACCTCTGCCAGGGCTGGGCGATATGGACAAAAATTCATATCTCGATATTGTTGTGATATATCGCGATATACGATATAGATCTCGATATAATTTTCTTTCCATAAAAGAATAACAAAAATTTTATATTTCTGAGTCAAAGCTTTGTCCCAGTTGTCACACAGCAACATTTATTAACAAACAGCTGTAACTCTACAAAATAAATGTCTAAAAAATGAACCATTTTATGAATGAACCATACATTACTTTATTTTTTAGACATTTATTTACACCTATTAAATAATAATCCTCTTCAGCTGAGGGCAGCTGTGGCTGAGAGGCTAGAGCAGTCTCCTCCAATGGGAGAGGTGGGGGTTCAATTCCACCAGCTGTCACATGCTGAAGTGTTCCTGGGCAGTGGGCAACACTGAACCCCTCATTGCCTCTGATGTGTGTCCCATCAGTGTATGAATGTGATAAAGTACTGATTATTCTTTGTACAGTTCTAGTAGAGTGCTGTATGAATGGGTAAATGAGGACACAGATTGTGTTTTAAAGAGCTTTGAGTGTCTTGATAAGATAGAAAGGTGCTTTCACTTTAGTCAGTGTTTGTGAACTGCAGTAAATGTGAGCCTCTGTGTACAATATATTTGATATACTGTATCCGGTTTTATTGTGAAAGGGTCAGGGGGTTGTTTCCGGGTTCACGAAAGACGTTCTCTAAGTTGCTCTACAAAGTGTCGCATTGAATCCTTGTGTAAAAACACGACAGCCTCCACTCAGAAACGTGAACAGAGAGGCGGAGACATTATTAAATCAGCAGTTTATCATATATCGCTAAAGACACGGTCAGTCTCAGCTGTGGAAGAAGACGGCTAAAGCGTTAGCCATCTTGTTAGCCGCTGAGGACCGTATCTTTGGCGATGTGATGAGCTGCTGATTTATTAATGTCTCTGCAGTGCGCGCACGACTAAATGAGCTTGGACCCGTGGTTTGTTTAATGAAGCAGGAGGCTGTAAAAACTCGGTTCTGCCGTTTCACGCTCCACTCCGCTGTTTAAATGGTGAAAAAGATTCGTAGATCCGAGCCTTCGTCGGGATTATTTTCAGCATCGTCTACAAAAATATTTTTTCTGCCCTCATCTGACCATTTAAATCCAAACTAGCTCAGAAAAAACATTGTTTTTCCCCTCAGCAGCTAGCGTCGCGGCTCTTCATATCTGCCGTGTTTACTTCTTGTTGTGCTGAAGTCTCCGCGGCTCCGCCCTCCTGCAGGCAGGAAGGAGGGGCTGGGTCTGTGTTCAGTGAAGGAGGAGGAGGGGGTCGAGTGGGAGAAAACAGACAGACGGAGGATTCTCGATATAAACGATATAGTCTCGTCTTATATCTCTTTAGAAAAAACTCGATATTTTAAAAATATCGATATATCGCCCAGCACTACTTCTGACACACATGTACAAAATTACAGCAAGGCTGTCATCAAACTTGGTTACCTTTAAGATGGCGTCCAAGTCACTCCAACACAAGATTCTTCTTGTCACAAAAACCAACCTCAGCTGGCTCTCAACACTCTGCTATGTTTCCAGCAGAAACTCCACCAAACAAGCCTCTCTGTTTGATCACAAGAGCTTGTCCTTTCACAACACTGCACCTCACAGCTCTCAGCGTCAGACTTAAAAAGGGAGCTCTAGCAAGTGGTAGCAGCAACCAATTAAGTCTGATTAGAGAGATGTTTCTTAACAGACTGCAGAACTGTAGCCAACATGATAACAATAATAATAATGAATTCAATTTATAACGCACTTTTCATTAATGAAAATCTCAAAGTGCTACAAGGTGCAACAGAATTAAATGTCAATAAAACAAATAATAAAACAGTTAAAATCAATAACAGTATCAGCTAAGATCAAAAGTAGAATCATGAGGAGGTAGAGTATGCTCGGTTGAAAAGAAAGGTCTTCAAGCCGCTCTTAAAGTCAACCACAGATTGTGGGGCTCTCAGACAGTCAGGAAGAGAGTTCCACAGGCGGGGGGCAGCCACACTGAAAGCCCGGTCTCCCATGGTCCTTAATTTGGTTCTCGGAATGTGAAGGAGATTACTGTTCTGTGACCGCAGCGAACGGGTGGATGAGTATGGAATAAGAATATCCTTCAGATAATCCGGTGAAGTTCCGTGTAAGCACTGATGTGTAATGAGAGCAGTTTTGTACTGAATTCTGTAGGCGACAGGAAGCCAATGAAGGTTATGGAGAATGGGCGTAATATGTTCAAATTTCCGAACTCTCAACAAGATCCTTGCTGCACTGTTTTGAATATATTGAAGTTTCTGAAGGTTTTTGCCAGGGATTCCAATAAACAGGGAGTTGCAGTAGTCGAGCCTGGAGGAGACAAAAGCATGGACGAGCTTCTCGGCATCGGAAAAAGTTAGAGATGGGCGAAGTCTGGAGATGTTTCGAAGATGGAAGAAGCAAGTTTTAAACAGATGTTTAATGTGATTTTCAAATGTAAGATTGGAGTCCATTTTTATTCCAAGATTAGTAACAGAGGTGGAGAGGGTGATGTCTTGTCCAGAAAAGGAAAGTCTTGTTATAGGAGATGTCTGTACCTGGTGAGGGGTGCCAATCAGTATGGCCTCAGTCTTGGAGCAGTTTAATTGAAGAAAGTTCTGATTCATCCATGCCCTAATTGCCTCCAGGCAGGCAGAGAGGGCAGTGAGTGAAGATGGAGATGACAAGTTGGAAGATGAGGATGCTCCAGTCCTGATGTAAAGCTGTGTATCGTCGGCATAACAGTGAAAAGAAATGTTGAACTGATTAATAATTTGACCTAAAGGCAGCATGTAAAGAGAAAACAGCAGGGGCCCCAGAACCGACCCCTGAGGGACACCACAGGAGACACAGACTGTCTGGGACGTGGCGTTGCCAAGACTGACACATTCCAGCCTATTGGTGAGGAAAGATTTGAACCAGTCCAGGACGGTGTCGCAGAGACCGACCTCCACATGAAGACGGTGGAGGAGGATACTATGGTCCACAGTGTCGAAAGCTGCAGTGAGGTCAAGGAGGACAAGGATGGAGGAAGAGCCAGTGTCAGCAGCCAAGAGGACATCATTAGTAACTCTTAGCAATGCAGTCTCTGTACTGTGAGCTGCCCTGAATCCAGACTGGAACTTCTCATACAGGGAGTGTTGTTGTAGGTGATCCTGCAGCTGAGCAGCAACTGCTTTTTCCAGCACTTTAGACAGAAAAGGGAGGTGTGAAATTGGGCGGTAATTAGAAAAAATGTCGGGATCCAAATTAGATTTTTTCAGAAGAGGCCTAATGATGGCGGTTTTTAGAGGCAGTGGAACATGACCAGATTGTAGAGACTGATTTATTATTTGAGTGATAAGTGGGCCTATTGCAGAATGATTGGTTTTTATGAGAGACGAGGGGAAAGGATCCAGGGCGCAGGATGAAGGCTTCATTTTCTTGATGATGGCCTCCACCTCACTCTGAACAACTTCGTCAAAGCTGTTTAGGGTCCCAGAATGCAGACGGGTGGGTGGCACACTGAGAACGGGGAGGTTGTGGAGCTGAGATCTGATAGTGTCAACTTTGGTTTTAAAAGATGAGAGAAACAGGTCGCATTTTTGAGCAGAGTCCTCAAGAGTTTGCTTAATGGGATTAAGCAGACGAGTGATTGTGGAGAAGAGCTGTTTAGAGTTTCCAGGGCAGGTGTTGATGATGTTAGAATAATATTTGGAGCGTGCTTCTCTAAGAGAATAGGCGTACGCTTTCTGATGTTCTTTATATGCCTGCTTATGCACAGAGAGACCAGATGATTTTACACGTCTCTCAATAGCACGGCCAGTTGCCTTCATCTTGCGCAGCTCATCAGTGTACCAAGGGGCTGAACGCGAGAAAGACACCAGTCTTGTCTTCAAGGGGGCGTGTAGGTCCAGGAGCTCCCGAAGAGATTGGTTGTAGTAATCCACAGAGTCATCTGCAGAAGGATGATTGACAGCGGTCAGGGTGTGAAGATCAGCAGACAGAACATCAAGGGAAATGTTTTTAAGGTCACGGAACTGGATGGGTCGTTTTGGGTTTGAAGCAGGCGAAGATGAAGGCACTTCCAGGGAGATGACCCTGTGGTCTGAGACACCCAGGTCATATACAGATAAATTATTGATGAGTACAGTGTCTGTAATCACCAAATCCAGAGTATGCCCCCTGCTGTGCGTAGGGGCGTCAACATGTTGAGTGAGATTAAGAGAGTCCAAAAGAGACTTAAAATCTGTTGCCAGAGGTGAAGAAGAATTGTCCACGTGGATATTTAAGTCGCCAAGAAAAATAGTCTTCACAGGGGAGGTGCAGAAAAAAGTGAGGAGGTCATGCATCTCTGAGTTAAATGAAACATGCGGTTTGGGAGGTCTATAAATTAATATAACATTCATCAGGAGTGGGGCTTTGAAGCTGAAAGCCAGACATTCAAAAGAAGAAAAGTCCTGAGAAGACAGATGAGACAATTTTAAATTACTGCGATAAATTACTGCCAGACCACCAAGCCCGGATTTTCGCAGGGGCTTCCCGGGGCTGCAGCCCCGGGCCCCGGCACTTTTGGGGCCCCGCCCCCGAAGGAAGTTATTATTTTTTTTTTTTTGTGAACGGATAGTGTCTGAACTCAGTCTGCTACTGCTGGAGTTCAGTCAGATCTCTACGTGCCTGCTACATGCTTGAGAGAGAGAGAGCTGTATGGCGTCTAGAGCTGTGTCTGACAGGAGGAGAGGGAGGATAGCCCGCGCGCGCTGCTGCTGCAGAGCGGAGGAGCACTGAACTCGTTAAGCGGTGACGTCACTCTCTGGGATCAAAGCGAGAGACGCTGCAAGCGCAGATCACCCTAACCAGAGGCAGACAGTGTTCAGGAGTTCAGTGTGGTTATCTGCTAGCAGGTAACACCTTTAAAATAAGTTAATGGTGAACAGTTGAATTAACCTAGCTAACTTTAAAGGGACTCTGTAAGTGCTTTAACCTGCTGTGGTAAAGAGGCACAAGTTTAAAAGTTAAGAAATTGTTTGTTTCATTCAAGGTGATTGTTACCAAGCTAATTTTAAGTGAATTACAAGTGTTTGACAAATCAAGCATGAACACAAAAAAGGGAAAAAAGGGCAGCAAGTTGTATAATTTTGTTTGACATTGAAATAATTTTCTGTTTGTAACAAATGAAAGATTTCTTATTCTGATTTAAGATTTATAATACCACGCTTAACTTGATCTTTGAAGTGAAAAGTATTTCAGTTTGTAAATATATTAAAAGGGTGGTATTTAAAAGGGGAATTAAACCCAAACCACATTTAGGTTCATTTTGAAAAGAAAAGAAAAACAGGGGATTATTCAAGTTTATAAACAAATTTAAAAAGGTAGTATTTAAGCTAAGTTAAAGCTAATATAAGGACATTAACGTTAAACTGAATTAATAAGGCCCAAAGTATACAATGAGCAGTGAGAAGGCCATGCAAAACGACTGTGATGCTGAAGCTGTGGAGTTGTAGCAAGAAGGAAATCATGAAGAAGAAGCCGCAGATATAAACCCATTAGAGCCAAGCACAAGTCAAGCTGTTTCAGCTGAGAGCTTGAGGAAAAGTGTAAGACAGAGAAAACTCACAGAGAAAGGCCAAGCATGGCATGAAGAAAGATTAAACAAGCTTCAAACTCGTTTCAAGTTCAGTTATGACAAATGGAAAACTGTTGGTGATCCTATCAAGTACAATGACTGGAAAACTTCATTTCAAATGCTGATTGAAAGAAAGAACATCCCAGTAAGTGAAAAGATGTACTACCTTCGAAAGTATGTTGGTGAATAACTCATACTTTGATGGAGATGTTCAATATTTATCATCTAAAACTAATTACTCTGACCCAATAATTATAACCCAGCTCACTTATATCAAATATTCTCTGTTCCCTTTAAACACTTATATTTGATAGTACAAACATGTTTGTTTGCTTTTCTCCTTGATACAGAAAAGACAGTCTTCTAGCCTTGACAATGTTTGGATTAGATGTTCTTGTTGGATCAGAACCATGACTTGTTTGTTTTATCTGTAAGACGTCAGAACTTGTCAACTCCACCTCCTTCTTGTTTAAATAGCTTGTCATGTCCAGTACAATTCGGAATTGTGCTGGACAATGTATTTGAGACCAAACTAAGTTTCAAAAGACATTAAAAAGCCTTCCCCCTTACAAGGTTGTTTGTCTGTTTTAACACTGTTCTCTTGTTTATCTTGTGTGGTTTTTATTAAGGTAACAGGGGTTTAAAATCCCCATCATACTTTACCATAGTAATTTGGATATGAACCAGTTTATATATATTCTTTATTATTTTTTATTATATATCATCTGAACCAAAACAAACAACAACAACAACAACAACAACAACAACAACAACAACAACAACAACAACAACAACAACAACAACAACAACAACAACAACAACAACAAAATTA